>JACRUU010000023.1:13011265-13036265 GCA_030449085.1 Kryptopterus vitreolus
CCATCCAGGGTGTATCCTGCCTTAATGCCCATAGATGCCTGAGATAGGCACAGACTCCCCGTGACCCGAGGGAAGATCGGATAAAGCGATCTTTTTGTAAAGGATTTAAAGCGGTAGAAGATGAATGAATGATTTGTTCTTTAACCAGTTAATGCTCTTAAACTAATTTTGTTTCTTAACAGAGCCATTGAACGTTTGCTATGTTGCACCGTATTGCACAGTAAAAATACAAAAAACAAACAATAAACCAATGAATACGCAGACAAAGACAGTAAATATAGTTCAGTTCAAAATAACGAAGCAAAAATCAGATCACAACAAGAAAACGTATACATATACTATCGATAATCGCACAGATGAACAGGATTTGATCATCCGTTTGTCCTAATCATCAATGAAGATGCAGAAATCACACACAATTGCGTCTGAGACAATTTACGTACTATTCGATTTGCTTTAAAATGTCACGTGCTCCAGGTGAGGCTCGAACTCACAACCTCGGCATTGCTTCACCTGTACTGCTGTATAAGTACCGCACGCTAACCGATTGCGCCACTGGAGCGCTGACTGAGTGCACTTACTAATGATCAATTGCCCTCGAAATGCCTAGTATACAAGATTTCACACGTGCATGCGGCGTTTATTTTTATTTATTATTATTATTATTATTTGTTAGCAGATTATTTGGCATTATTATTTGGCAGATTAAATTAATCATCAGCATTATTATATATATATATCATTAAATATCAGCTCCAAAGTTCCAAAAAATGTGCACTTACTAATGATCAATTGTCTGAGATCTTCCCTGCCCTCGAAATGCGTAATATACAAGATTTCAAACGTGCATGCCGCGTTTATTTTTATTTATTATTATTTTTGTTTTGCAGATCAAATTAATCATCAGCATTATTGGGGGTTGAACTGGTTAAACTCGCACTAATGAACTCCCGGGAACCTGATTATTACTGAAAAAATGTAATATATATATATCATGTACTTAAAGTAAAATATCGTAGGATGTATCATTAAATATCAGCTCCAAAGTTCCAAAGTTTATTTTACGGATGAAATTCTAATTTTGACTTTAATACGCTTATTTTGTGAGAATTGTGTCCAAATATACACGTTTATATCCTCATACACAATAAAACCCAGTTAAATGCAGTTGTCAAAGAACCTCCAAAGAATTGGAGAAAGGGCCCAAACACCGAACTGCATTTATATTTCTAAAAGCATCTTCTACATAATCTGTAATCGGATCAGTTTTTAATACGATGGTCAAACCCGTTTTTGTCTTTGTCTTCCAAGAAATCATTTAATAACAGTTAGTTTTTTTTTTTTTTTTCATGATTTGTTCTTTAACCAGTTGGTGCGTTTTAACGTTTGCTATGTTGCACCGTATTGCACAGTAAAAAAAACAAAAAAACAAAAAACAAACAAACAATAAACCAATGAATGCGCAGACAAAGACTAAACTACAACCAAACATATACATATACTAACGACGCCATACAAATAAACAACACGCAATATACCGAGTGCACGTACCTCGCTTCGCTTTACCAAAGGGACATTAAAGAATAAAATACTAAACACTATTTACTAAACTGTATATATTTTTTACTAACAACCCCCCCCCACACACACACACACTCAAAACAACTTACTTGTTTGCGGTCATTTACATCCCCGGCCTTAAAACCATTACGACTATGATTTATGACCTCGTATTTCCAGTAGAGGGTGCCACAACACTGTTTAAACCCTTAATTGTTGTTTTCTTATCTAACTATATTGAGAAATAAAGTTACACAGCAGACGTGTAGTAGAAATCAGCTTCATCTGTAGATTAAAAATGAGTTTTTAATGAGAATTTTTTCTATATTTCTGTAAGATTAAGTCGAGTGAGTTGCTAGTACCTTCAGCCATATACAGAGTGACATGCCCGTAGTTTTACTAATAGGTCTTTAGTGGTGTCAAGCCACTGAATGAATCCACCTCTAATGCTGTATTTATGATGCTACAGGAATAGAAACCATCAATAGTCATCACAGTGCGGATGAATACATTAACAAAGCAAGAAACCTAATTTAACACAAGTCGCCTTTCACCTTCAGCATACAGAAACATCATTATTAACCTCATAAAATGATTTCCTTGCATTTTTCTGATTTCTTTTTATGCGTTACTATTTTTGTGTGGATTTGAAATGAGGGCAAATTGTTTTTTTGTTTTGTTTGTTTGTTTGTAAATTCTACATAAATGGTTCATGAAAAAAGCTTAACAAGATTTGAACAAGATTTTTCCCCTGACCTTTAATCACAAAGTGTAACTTTTCTTGTGTAAAGTGTATCTACGTTCCATTTAGTGTTTTCTCCTCTGAAGGAAAAAAAAGAGAGCTATTAAATCCACAAAATATATTTGAGCTTGTTCGGTTTGTTATACATACAAGTTTATGCACTAGTGCACCATCTGATCATCCAATCAAATCAACAAGAAAATGCAGACATTAGATGCTTTTTGTTGTAAGGAAATCAAAATCCGATTGGTTAAAGCAACATGGATTGTTTTTTTTTGTTTGTTTTAAAGCAACATGGATTGTTTTTTTTTGTTTGTTTTAATATAAAAAAAAAAAGATATTTTTGTAGTTTTGTAGACAAATGTTTACATATCACTGTTTCATACGTATAATAGGTAAGCAATCTGTTCTTGTTTATTGTATGATACTTTATTATTATTATTATTATTATTATTATTATTATTATTATTATTATTATTATTATTATTATTATTATTATTTATTAAGTGTGGTTGCGCTTTTTCCTCAATGTCCGACATTACATTAATCTTTTTTCTTCTGTTTGGTTCCACAATGCTGCATTAAATCCAGACCAATTACAGAATTATACAATTTACCTCGTTATATCGCGTGAAACAGAAATTTTAGAGCGGTTTAAATATTTATGCAATAGTGACACCTAGTGTTCAGTTCAGAAACTGTTTTTTTTATTCATGAAGCGCTTTATCCTGGTCAGCGTCATGGCAGATCCGAAGCTTTAAAAAAATATAATGGATTGCATCATTTTAAAATCTATGGTACATTTTGGTTGACTTGGGGATTCGACCAAGTCAAGATCCAAACTTTTTGACTCAGGGACCACATTGACTTTTAGAATTTGACAGACTGGGTCGGGCCAACACCAGATGCATACATCTCAAACATATCAAACATATAATAGGCATTAATATTAATACTCAATGTATACCGCGCCTAATGCGCCAACTGGTGGAAAGTCAGGCAATTACAGGACAAGGTCAAATGACTGCAATCATAATTATGATATGATCCGATTTAGATCATTCTGTACCGATCTTCTGCATTAAACCAAACCAAACAGCATTAAAAGAAAGAAAAACGATTAATTTGACCTCGGAGTTTTCCCACCCCTGGTATAGCCAATCAACCCACCAACATATTTTTTTAACCCCAAGAAAAGAAAAGATGCTACAGTGTTTTAAATTATTAGGACACCAAGCGAAATCTTTGTTTCCACACGGACAGTTAATGCAGTGATACTACTGAAACTATAGACCTCCAAAAGTAGGACCAACACAGTAGGTCATAATGTTATGCCTGATTGGTGTATATTCATTCATTCACCTTCCATCGCTTTATCCGAAGTCTCTCTCGGGTCGTGGGGGAACCTGTGCCTATGTCAGACGTCTTCAGGCATCAAGGCATCACACACACTGCCAATCTGTGCATACACACACACACACACACACACACACACACACACACACACACACACTAGGGACATTTTTCCAAGGTGCCAAACAACCTACCATGCATGTTTTTGGACCTGGGGTGGGGGACCTGGAGAACCGAGAGAAAAACCCCCCTGAGGAATGGGGAGAACATGCAAACTCCATACACACATGGTGGAGGCAGGACCCACACACACACACACACCCACCCCCACCCGGTGTATATTCAAATACCTCAATCGTTCAAGATGAAACAGACAATATTTACAGCATTTGGCAGAAGCCCTTATCCAGAGTGACGTACAACTGAGCAATATCGAGTTAAAAGCCTTGCTCGAGGGCCCACCAGTCGCAGGGGGTGGTGGGATTTGAACCTGTGATCTTCTGGTCCAGAGGTGAACACCTTAACCACTGCACTCATTCATTCATTCATTCATCATTCATTCATCTCTACCGATCTACCTCGCTTTAAAATCCGATCTTCCCGCGGGTCACGGGGAGCCTGTGCCTATCTCAGGCGTCTATGGGTATTAAGGCAGGATACACCCTGGATGGAATGCCAACCCATCGCAGGGCACACACACACACACACATTCACACACTAGGGACATACACTAGGGACAATTTTCCAAGTTGCCAATCAACCTACCGTGCATGTTTTTGGACCGGGGGAACCCGGAGAACGCGGAGAAAAACAACCTGAGGCACGGGGAGAACATGCAAACTCCACACACACATGGCCGAGTCGGGAATCGAACCCGGATCCTGGCGGTGTGAGGCGAACGTGCTAACCACTAAGCCACCGTGCCCCCTAGCACTGCACTCCCACCTCCTATTTAGCTAAATAGGTTAAGAGTGAGGACTTTAGCTTAGCTCAGTGGTTAAGGCATTGGCTGCTGGAACAGAATATTGCACCTCCAAGCTGACATCACCACCACCAGTAGTGGGCCCTTGAGCAAGGCCCTTAACCCTCAATTGCTCAGTTGTAAGTCGCTCTGGATAAAGGCATCTGCCAAACGCCGTATGAAATTTGACAACAGTTAACAGTCATTTAATCTCATTCACTTTCTTTATTTTTTTTTCCCCACAATGACAAATTCACATTATATTATATAAAATATTCTCAGAGCCCTTATCTGTATTTGTGTATACAAAATGTTATTCACAGCTATGAAAAATTTTACTGGACAGAAAAAAAGTAAAAAAAAATAAAAATAAATAAAAAACCACAACCAAAGCGTGACTCTCTAGTGCAGAATTAGTGCTTTAGTGCAAACTTTATATTTAGTGCAGTCATAATTTGCATTTGCAATAGAATTGCTGATTTGTGTTAATAAGACAAAAAATTTATTATTCACTAATTATTTATTATTTGTTATTTATTTATTTATTTATTCATGTATTTACCTTTGACAATGTGGTCTCTTGTGTTTCTAAACTGTAGGTTTGAAGTCATGGATGTTTTTTTTGTTTTTTTTTCAGCATTATTTATCACAGATAAAAAATTCTCCGTACCATGTAGAGACCTCATCAGGGTTAAGAAATACATACAAAATACAAAAACCTTTTTTGGGGGTGATTTCACGAGCGAAGTGCAAATGCATCTCTTAATATTTTTTGTCATTTTGCAACACTTTTGCGTTTGAGGAAACATTGAACCGCTTAAAAATGCATTTTAGAGGGTGTCTTGGGTGTCATTTGTGCCCTAAAATAACAAGTAAACGAGAAAATGCTCAAAATAGGACTGAACGATTTCTAAGAATGATGTAAAAATTGCAAGAGGTAAGGTAAGAGTACTGTACTTTTTGATCAATTGGGAATAAAGAAAAAAGAACGAGAGAATTTTCCTTCTGTACATTTTTCCCCAAAATTGCATAGGGGTGAATATTTTCCATCTTCTTTCTTTCTTTCTTTTTCTACCGCTTTTATCCGATCTTCCCTCGGGTCACGGGGAGTCTGTGCCTATCTCAGGCGTCTATGGGCATTAAGGCAGGATACACCCTGGATGGATGGCCAACCCATCGCAGGACACACACACACACACACACACATTCATACACTAGGGACAATTTTCCAAGGTGCCAATCAACCTACCGTGCATGTTTTTGAACCGGGGTGGAAACCGGAGAACCCGGAGAAAAACCACCTGAGGCACGGCGAGAACATGCAAACTCCACACACACATGGCCGAGACGGGACTCGAACCCGGATCCTGGCGGTGTGAGGCGAACGTGCTAACCATTAAGCCGCCGTGCCCCGTGTGAATATTTTCCGGGTAGCTAAAATGCAAATGAACTAAAATGTGCAAAAAATAATGGCCAGCTATTGGAAAAAGGCATGAGTTAAATGGATTCACAATTAAAAACAGTCAAATATGTTGAATATACATTTTATATATACAGATATATATGTATGTATGAGAAAACGTCAACAAACCAAACAAACACAATAGTGCGTCTTAGAATAGAAGGAAATAAAATGGCACCCAAACATGGAATCAGCCCGTTATCAATTCATTTAATATATATGCGCCACTGATTCCCCTGGACACTCACTGGTTTGTTTTATCTGGGTCTGGTGGCTCGTGGACATCACAAACGTTTTCCTGCTGCTTGTCAAATTCCTTAATGTTCATCATTGTCAGTTCACCCAGTTCCATATCACTGGCTTTTAAAGCCAGAGAAGATGATTCATCAGCCTCTTCCTTGTGTTTAAGGCCTATGTCATCAGGAATGATCTCCACCTCGATGTCGGAGGAATCCTCGCTCTCTTTAAACCACACCGTCTTCTGTTTTTCCTTCCTTCTCTCTTTGGCTAGGATGGATCTGACCTGGTCTTTAGCTCCTTGGGCTTTGGGGTGGAGAGCCGGGCTGCTGCGGTGCGTGTGATTCGAGTAGACTCGCATGCCGCAGGAATTGCAGTGTCCTCGCCTCTCGCGCGGGGTCAGTCGAACTCGCCATTTGGGACTCCTGTCCCTTTTATCCGCTCTTCTCATCGCCAGCCTACCCATGTCAGCTTCGTTCATGAAGCCGTCATTGGTGAACTGCATGCTGTCTCTAGGCCTTAATCCATCAGTGGGATGAGAACGCTGCAAGCATGGACCTAAACACTGAATAGGGGAGGGGAGGAGGAGGAGGAAGGGAGGGGGGCAGGGGGTGACACATCAATGCTACTTTTCCCCCCCAATTAGAGCTGATTGAATCTAAACAAATTGCACCGTTTATTGAATCCTTTTTGTTTGTCATCTCTATGATGTAAGCATTCAGAGCTGGACTCACACAGCGGTGATGAGAAGATGCTGACCTCTGATAACTTGAGTGCGTCTGGGTTCCTTTTCTTCAGACGGGAGATGAGATACCCGATCACAATGAGGCAGAGAACCAGCAAGGCGGCCATTACGAAGCCCAGCAAGGCCATATCTCCGGCACGGTATCCGTCAGCGGGGGACTGGACACCCACGGCTGTGTTGAGGAACGTATGGAATATCAGCAAGACATGAGAATGACTATTATTGTAGTAATAATAATAATAATAAGAATAATAACTAGACATGTGACATTTCCTGAAGATAAAGTGAGTGGTGCTTGACAATTCAAACCTTAGGGACCCCTTAGCTGACCTCGAGACCAGAAATTATTTGGTGAGGCATACCAATAAAATGCATTTCCATAGGGCCAGATTTCCTGGAATTCCGAGAGAATTCGAGGGGTATATCATCGCGACCCACTCTGTACCCCCTACGAGTGAATATGACATTTGTGCATGTCGGACGCTCAGGGGCCGAACTGTGATGCATGGAATTTCAGCCCCATTCATTTTCTATGGGAAACTTCCTGGTTTTTAGTCACTGATTGGAATTCCACAGGGTGAATCCTTATAAATGTAATAGCACATGTCGCACCACTGGGCCTCACGAGCTATCACCGGTGATGCTAGTTACTTGTTAAATTTGGGGGAGGAAAAAAATGGCCACCGGCTTTCCAAGCACCACTAATACTAATACTACTATTAATAATAATAATATTAATAATAATAACTCACGTGGTAGAACGATCACAGAAAGAGCTGCTGTACCAAACTCGCCTGTCGACACATCAAGAGCCCGAACCTGCAAGCCGCAATAAATCTTAATCTTTAATACGACTCTATTACAACGGTATAAAAAGCCAAAGATTGTGCTCTTGCCTGTAAAGCGAAAGACTCGGTCCGGACTGTTTTTTTAAGAAGCACAAATCCGTCTGTGGTGATGTTGACATAACTGCTGTATTGTACTTCATATCTTATATCAGGATTTATTCCCTGTCCATGCAAACACAAATTCAGGAACCAAAACATGCGAAAAGTCAATAGATACAATTTATAACGCTGTGCATTTTGCCAGGGCTGTCAGTCAATTTAGCAATTAATAAGTTTACAATTTTACAAGTTAAGTCTGTTTTAAACGTACGTTAAAATATTATGTTTCAAGCTTTTAATACGCATTCTATTCGCGAATGCATTTTTATTACAGGTGAAACTATACTACAAATTTATAGCCATTAAAATGAATTCGCATTAACGAGCTACCAATACGTCAATTTTGACAGCCCTAGCTTTTACGCAGTGTTGGGAAGGTTACTTTGGAAATGTAATAGATTACAAATGTGCCCTATTCAAAATGTAGTAAGTAGCGTAACTTTTCAACTTTTTGCTTTATGAAAGCCAAGTAAACGATGACATTTGATTATGTTCATTCGTCCACTAGGTGGCGCTTTAAGAAAACATTCTTAAAATTTAAAAAAATAGTTCGAAAAAAATAAATCGGTTCTATTTTCCGTAATGAAACTGCAGCAGATCGTCATCATTCAAATCAAAATCACGTTTCGGATGACAATCATGCCGTCGTCTAAAGCACCGATTTCACATGAGATTGTTCAGATGTAACCCGATTTGTAATCTTTAACATTCTCGTGAGTAATTTGATTACACATTAGTTACATGTAACGGCGTTACGTGATTTAATTACAAAACAAACGTAACAGCAATTTGTTACATGTGTTTTGTAATTAAATTACGTAACACCGTTACATGTAACTAGTTCCTCCCCAAGGCTGCTTTTACGTTTTACATTAACAGGACCAACGTTCGCAAAGTCGTCGTCTCTGGCTCGGATTCTGAAGGGTTTATTTGAAGTCCTGTCTCTGAGCACCATGTTCTCAGGGCCTGAGTTGCTGTAAACATATGCTTCATATCGCTCCCTCTCGAATTTCGGCGGGTTCCTGCTCTTTTTCATCACCTCGATGTTGAGCGAAGTGGCAGCAAACTGGTCACGGTTTGACACCTGAGATGCCTGGAGAACACACCAACAGCGTTATGTCCAATGTGCTCAAATTACCCACAGATGTGTATTCCAGCCTTCCTCGTAGCGTTCTCAGGAGGAGTTGGGACTAAATGCATATTAGTCTACAATTAATGTAATAGTACTTTAAGAGGAAAGTGGAGGAAATTTGAGGAAATTTTAGCATGGCAAGTTACCAATTTGTGCCATTTTTTTGTACTGTAAAACACATATCATGCTAGCTATAATCCTATTAGCTTTAGTCCTCAGTTGATATCGCAGGATTTGAGGTAATGTGTATTATTGATATTACCTTCCTATTCAATACTATACAGCTGCTTTCACACAATCTGTATTGTAAATAAAGGTGACTTAATGACACACTTAATGACATACAGTACTGTGGTATATAGTTAACTAGGTAGCAGCACTTATTTAGGAGACTGCTAAGCTAACAAACTAGGCCTTCTTTGAATCCTGCACATTTCATATTCGTTTTTGGTGTTGTCTATACACCAAAATGTAATTTAGACCGCTAATGAAGGCCGTTACATTCGCAAACGGTCCGCCACCTCAGAAATGAATTTTTAATGTTCCTATATCAAGAGATTTAAATGGAAACATTTCCGACAGATGAACCATTTTCACTTGATATCGCATGCAAATTGTACAACTTGTGCATTATTATATTCTGCGCAAAATCTGTCAACAAAAGCATAAAACTACTTACCAAAACAGTGAGAGTTATCGGGCCTGCGATGTCTGCTGGTTTTACCATGGTTATGTTTCCCGTGTTTTCATCTATTTGAAATATGTTGTCTTCGTTTCCTAAAGTAAACGAGAGAGGAGATATACATTGTGATATAACCTGATACACCCAGGATGTCAATCAATTTGACCTGGCTCCAGATATATGGAAAAGGAGATTGAAAATGAGCTTTATTTACCTCTAACAATTTTATAGCTAATCTCTTCATTTCGGCTTTTGTCTCCATCTCTTGCATAGATCGGTCCCGGATGTAACTGTAGTGGTCCTTCCTAAACATTTTACATAATCATTATAACCATTATTAAATAGAGGTGGTTTAGTGGTTAGCACGTTCGCCTCACACCTCCATGGTCCGGGTTCGATTCCCATCTCGGCTATGTGTGTGTGTGTGTGTGTGGAGTTTGCATGTTCTCTCCGTGCCACAGGGGGTTTTCCAAAAACATGCACGGTAGGTTGATTGGAACCTTGGAAAATTGTCCCTAGTGTATGAATGTGTGTGATTATGAGTGTGTGTGTCCTGTGATGGGTTGGCATTCCATCCAGGGTGTATCCTGCCTTAATACCCATAGACGCCTGAGATAGACACAGACTCCCCGTGCCCCGAGGGAAGATCGGATATAGCGGTAGAAGATGAATGAGTGAATGAATGATTTTTTAAATATAAAATGTGTGAATATTTGGAACAACTTCACAGCATGGATGTATTAGAAATGGAAAAAAGCGAGGGAAGACGAGACATGGAAAATAACTAAACGGTAGACAATCCTGTGGCAGAAACTTGACTATGACAAAAGCGCTCACACTGGAGACTCCCTCCATAAATGATGAAAAACATCAATACTTATTTATCAGTATTTACCTTTGATATTGACCTAAATCTTTTCAAATGATTCATTTTATATGACATGCAGCATTTTACATTAAAGTCCAAATATATATATAAGTATTTGAACATGGATATTCATAAAAACCTGTGTAAAGGTTTCTGTAATGGTATTATGTATACGACCAGTGTTGGAGAGTAGCTAGTTACATGTAACGGCGTTACGCAATTTAATTACAATATAAATGTAACAGTATATCGTTACAGTTACTGAGGAAAAAAAGTGTAATTAAATGACAGTTGCTTATGAAAATGTTAAAGATTACAAATAGCATTACATATGAACAATTTACATATGAACAATGAAAAAAGGGGCACGGTGGCTTAGTGGTTAGCACGTTCGCCTCACACCGCCAGGATCCGGGTTCGATTCCCGTCTCGGTCATGTGTGTGTGGAGTTTGCATGTTCTCCCCGTGCCTCAGGGGTTTTTTCTCCGGGTTCTCCGGTTTCCCCCCGGTCCAAAAACATGCACGGTAGGTTGATTGGCACCTTGGAAAATTGTCCCTAGTGTATGAATGTGTGTGTGAGTGTGAGTGTGCCCTGCGATGGGTTGGCATTCCATCCAGGGTGTATCCTGCCTTAATGCCCATAGACGCCTGAGATAGGCACACAGGCTCCCCGTGACCCGAGGGAAGATCGGATAAAGCGGTAGAAAAAAAAAAAAAAAAAAAAAAAAAGAACAATTTCAAAAAAAGGTTTTTTCTTAGAATGTTAACTTAAAGCGCCACCTAGTGGACAAATGAAAGTAACCAAATGTAATCAGTTTCTTTACTTTTATAAAGTCATTAAAAAGTTACACTACTTATTACATTTTGAATAGGGTCATTTGTAAACTGTAACCTTCCAATCTGTAATTTCCACAGTAACACATTCTCAACACAACATACCCCAAAAAAAAAATACAAATAAAAAGATAAAATAAAAAGATTCCAAAAAATAATTGAAAGCAAAACATTATTTACTTGTAAGATTGTATATGTTTTTCATATCACCTGAACCTCTTTTACTGTATATTATTGTATTATTTATTGCATTTTATAGTATCATATACGCCCAACACGTTGTTTTTTCTTTTCTTTTTATATTTTTCATAACCCTGAATGATACATGATGTAAGGGTGTTTTTTTTTTTAGATTAATTATAAAATAAAGGATGTAAATGCAAAAAAATCCTTTACCTGTTTTTCCGTTAAGTTGACTCGGCCCTTATATCCGACACTTAGGCAGATTTTGGCGGCGCCAACAGTTATTCTCGTACATGGCTGGAACCAGGGTGGACGGTTGTCAATATCTTTTATGTTGAATACAATGGTCGTTGTGGCTGTGTAGGAAATTTGGACTTGTGGCAATAACGGTTGCGTATCCTGTATAAAACGTGTTTGCGGAGGTCATCAATAGAGCTTTTTCACGCCGTTCTCATTCAATCATTTTTGCAAGGTCATTTTTAATTTTTTGTTGCGTACCTGCACGTACAAGGTCAGCGTCACCTGCTGGACGACTTCGTAATCCAGAGTTTTGTTGACGAGAATATTCGGCTTGTACATGCTCTCCAGGCGGAAATATGGGTTCTGCAAAAACAGACAGATCCCATAAATCATTCCTACGTTAATATCAGCCAAAGACAAGTGATACAAGATAACCTAGTTACCCGCCTACCAGAATTGGTTCCAGAGCATAATATAAAATTCCCGAATCATCATCTTTTGCTTCAATCTGGGCCACGCTGCTGTTAACAGGTGTGAGCTGGAAACAAAGAGGAAGAAAAAAATCTGACCTCATGCAGAGACATTTTGTACAGCAGCGAACATGAATGCGCTACATCCCTCATATTGCTCGTCTGATTAGAAATTTAAGATAGCAATACGTGGCCTCAGTGAGCACAAAATATATAACACACACACACATATATATATACACACACACAGTGTTGGGGAATAACTAGTCACATATAATGGCGTTACTTAATTTAATTACAAAAACAAATCTAACAATAATTCGTTACACTGACTGAGAAAAAAATGCGTAATTAAATTACAGTTACTTGTGAAAATGTTAAAATGTCATTACAAATAGGGTTCCATCTGACAGGGTCTGACAGGGTTCTCAAATGACCGCGGGGAATATGCTTTTTTTTCCGTAGTAGAAAAAAATATATGTAAAATATATGTATAATTGCACATCCGCTCCAATGGGTGGCAGTGGCGCTCTCAGTCTCCACTGGAATAAAAAAAACCCGTCAACATTCTGATGCAGTTTTATTATATTATATTATATTGAAAAATGCAGTTTCTGAGCAACTTTTTTCCTTAGAGTGTTAACTAAAAGTGCCACCTAGTGGACAAATAAAAGTAATCAAAAAGTAAACAAATGTAATCAGATTTATAAAGTCATTGAAAAGTTACACTACTTATTATAGGGTCATTTGTCATTTATAGGGTCATTTGTAATCTATTACATTTCAAAAGTAACCTTCCCAACACTGTATATATACTCTATATATATAAACTATATAACTATATATATATATATATATATATATATATATATATATATATATATATATATATATATATATATATATAGCTTATAATGCTTAAAAATGTGCAAAAAGTTTTTACCTCATTAACATCTAGAACATATGTACTCTGGGCAAATGAAGGTGGGTTGTCGTTGATGTTTTCCACCTGAACAAGCACCGTCAATGTAACCTGCGGATTTAAACAAAAAAATCGAGGTTGCTATATTTGACGCCAGCTGTTGGCGAAATGCTGCAAATAGAACAAGCCCCCCCCCAAATAGAGATTTCAAGCTGTTTGTTTTTTTGTTGTTGTTGTTTTTTCATTAGCACAGAATTAATTCAGTAAGTGTAAGTGTGACTAATGATGCACCGTGCGAGACACTTACACTTTTGAATCCAGTTTTATTGCAGCGGATTTGAACTGTGAGCTCCTCGGGATTTAACAGAGTCTAAGAAAAGGAAATGTAACACGTTAAAACGCCGCCAACGTTCTCAGAATCGCTTCAGGTTTTCCGAATTAATTTATTCAGAGTAGCTGGAGACTTTATGTAGCCTGAAGGGCTGTTGTCAGAATAACAGGTCATGCTCGGAAGGGTGGAACGATTTGGAGAAATGTCACCGGGAACCGTGACCTTATGGCGTGGTGCGAACTTGGATGTGGCGAATTCTCACGTTCGCTGACTTTGCAATGTCACCACGCGGGGAAAAAAAAAGCGATTATACCAGTCGGGCAAGAGACAGTAAAGGGAAGCCTACTTCAAAGTCCAGGCGTTTCTTGACGATCAGATCCGAGCCCCTCACGTCGAAAGCATTGTCTGGGTTCTCGGTGAGTGTCAGTGTGACGTCCTTTGTCGATGTGTTAATACTGACAACAACGGCATCGATTGTGTTGTTCTCTTTAATAGTCACGGGTTCTGAGGGAACTGAACAAACTGAAGAGAGAAGGCAAATTTCATCGTGCTTAATGAACCAGCCGACTAGTAAACAACCGAAAGAAACCACACGATGCGCTTTCTTTTTTTTTTGTCAACAGAATTGATCTCAGTAAACAATATTGTTACATTTCTCAATAATTGAACAATGTGACACCCCCCCACACCCCCACCCCCACTTCATATAACTTTCTGACATCATAACATCTATTTTTACAAGATATTGGTTCAATAGTAGATAAAACCATGTATCCAGGTAAGAAGATACCAACATGTATCCTGGTAAACAAGTACACAGGCCAAAGTCTAAAACAAGTCTTTACTTACTGTTTTCAGCCAGGCAGAATTTGTGAAAGAGGAACACTATCAAGCAGCCGAAGTTGGTGTTTAGAGATTTTCGTTTATATTTCCTTTCCATGTCCCAATATGTGATGAACACGAGTAGAGTATGGAGGACTAGTGGGGACCGTGGCACCAGCTGGTACTTCTTCACATAAAGCACTGACTGTGTTAGCGGGATGAGTGGGAGTCGACTCCCGTCGCAAATGTTTGTGACTTCATCTTACGGTCATATATTGCCTAAAGAGCTTGCCAACAACGGACTGCTCCCTCCTACAAAAAATACTTGCATCTGCTTTCGAGGGGGGCATTTTGTATTAGTGCTCAGCACTAGCCAGAGACGCAAGAATGTGCCTGCAGGAAAAAAAGAGGATTTGAAGCATATTGTTGTTGTTTTTTTTTTTTTTGGTTGTTGCTAGAAACACACATAAGATTTCCAGATAATAAAAGTTCAAAAATACAGCAGTCTGGGATTCGCAATGTAGATTAAGGCCTAATCAGACAAAAATATTTCGGCCATGACCAAAATTGTTGGCACCCCCGAAATCGTCTCACGGAAATCTACCGCACATGTTTTGCTATATAGGTTTATTCGCATTTTGTGTGTATTGGAACGAATTGAAAAAAAAGGGAGGGGGGAGGGGGGGGGGTGAAAGCAAATTTGACACAAAAACTCCCAAGATAAAATTGTTGCCGTCCTTTCAATATGGATCTCCTTTACACTCAAGGGAATAAGGGAAAGGGAATAAACATGTGTCTAGCGAAACGTGTGTTAATGCCGTACTTTGCTGAGAGGATATACTTATTTTTCCGGAAAGAATTTCAGGGGTGCCAACAATTTTTGGCCATGGCTGTGTTGAATTCTCAAATCAGGAGTGTACAGGATTTCATATATCATTGCATCCATATTTCAGGATCTAGTAGTGGATTAGAAGTAATGTATTGTGTAAAATATGATGAAAAGGAACCGAACCATGAGCAATGAACATGAACTCGGTGGTTTAAAGCACCGGGCTGCCGATCGGAAGGTCGGGGGTTCGAGTCCCGGTATCACCAAGATGCCACTCTCGGGTCCTTGAGCAAGGCCCTTAACCCTCTGTGTGCACAAATCGTATCATGGCTGACCCTGCACTCTGACCCCGGCTTCCAAAACAAGCTGGGATATGCAAAGAATAGAATTTCCCTCATTGGGTCAGCAAAGTACAGAAAATAAAATAATAAACAAACAAACAAATAAATAAATAAAAGCATGAACTACGGGTAAACACCTTGCAATAACTTACAACAAATTACATTTACAAAATAAAAAAACAAACAAACAGAAATCAAGATATTTAAATAGTCATACTAAGAAGGCATAATGAGACAAACTACCAGGTTTATGTGACGGGATTCCCTGTTTACACTTTGGTCATGTAACGGAATGCAGGTTTCAAAGTTTATAGAGTGGCATCGCCGTAGCCAGGATGCATGATGGGAGAGAAAGTTAATATGGTATTGAACAAGGACTCTCATGAGGACTCTCATGTCTTTCCCCAGTATTACAGAATAAAAAGAACAAACAAGCAAACAAAGTCCAATCAAACCCTTTCTTTCTGCTTTCTTTGTCTCTTTGTCATGTTGTTATATTCTCTTACTGTACCCATAAGGAGACTCAGTCCTGACATGCTCATGTGAAGGCAAACAAAATCTTATGAAGTGGCATTGCTTGACTTGGCAACCTTCCACCTCTCCACTTTGCCGCTGTGTGTGGGAACAACAGGCAAACGCATTCATACGAAACACAGAATCACACACATTGTGCACCCATGTAGATGCCTGCCAAAGCCATGTGTTTAAAAGAGCGGTGCACAGCTGGCCTGCATGCTGCACACGTTCGTAACGCTTCGCCGGAGACCAATTCCATTACTAGCCTGTGCTAATTTGCATTCATACTACTTCAATTCTCAAATCGGATTGGTCAATAGGTGTTTGTGTTTCCGTAGCCTTAACTCGTGATGACAGGTTTGCCATCTGCGATTCATTCATTCATCATTCATTCATTCACGGGGGGTCTGTGCCTATCTCAGGCGTCTATGGGCATTAAGGCAGGATACACCCTGGATGGAATGCCAACCCATCACAGGACACACACACACATTCACACACACACATTCATACACTAGGGACAATTTTCCAAGGTGCCAATCAACCTACCGTGCATGTTTTTGGACCGGGGGAGGAAACCGGAGAACCCGGAGAAAAACCCCCTGAGGCACGGGGAGAACATGCACAAACTACACATACACATGGCCGAGACGGGAATCGAACCCGGATCCTGGAGGTGTGAGGCGAACGTGCTAACCACTAAACCACCGTGCTGCGCCATCGTGCAATATTTGAATCCAATATATTTGAATGTCATACTTCTGAGAGAAACATTTTACAAAGCCATAAAACAAATGCAATAAGAAAAAATCATTTAACATCTGATACATTTCTTAATCTGGTGTAACTTTCATTAAGTAAATGTTTATATGGAAACTTTGACAGAGGTAAAGCTGTAACTTTGACCATAAAGTCACAGGATGTTGTCTTTTGTGAATTTGCTGTAAGTTCTTGCCAATTTTTGTCTTTTAAGGCAAAAAAAGCAGGTGATGATAAAATGCGCCATTGTTTAATAAATAAAACTGGCTGATCAAAATGGAATAAAAGTCTAGGATGTTCTTATTGCAAAATTGGGATGGCAGTGCATTACATCACCCTGCCCATGAATATTTTGAAGTGTAATTGAGGTTCCTGGTTCCTCCACTTTTTCAAGCCGCAGTAAATCGCTGTCTTGCTTATTAGCGATAAATTTCATTTATTCGTGCATCTTCTACCGCTTTATCAGAATTCTCTCTTGGGTGGCGGGGAACCTGTGGGGATTCTCTTTCAGGCATCAAGGCAGGACACACCCTGTATGGAAGGGGCGAACACACACTCACATTAACACACTTTTCCAAGGTGCCAATCAACCTATGGTGCATGTTTTTGGACTGGGGGAAACTGGAGAACCCAGAGAAAAAACTCCAAAGGCACAGGGAGAACATGCAAACTCCAGACGCACATGGCGGAGGCGGGAATCGAACCCCCAACCTTGGAGATCTGAGGCCAGACATGACTTAACCCGACATAAGGCTCAGGGAATAAGAACTTTAAAAAGGAGAGACTATTGTGTATGGTGCGTCGGTGTAGGACCTTGGAAGGTCAGGAGTTCAGTATCTCTGCATGACAGAATATTGTGATAAACTGCAGCTCATATTTACAACAGCAGAAGGCAGCATTGGGCAAGAGTCCTAATCATTCACTTTATCATGGACTGTGATGCACATCCATACGACAACGTTATTAAAATGAACTAAAACACACTTCTTATTTGTGAGACTCATTCTATCTTCTCCTTCCTTAACTCAGATAGTCATGTTTATCTTAGCGTTGTTTGGCAGATATCACATTGGCTGAAACTTAAAAGTGACTTGGTGTTTATCCCAGGTGATTCCATCCCATGTTAGGGTGTCTTATGATCATCCTGGGAAACTGTCAGTGCACATAACTATGTCATTTCCCTCTCACACTCCTAATTTTACACCCTTCTGCCAGTTCCTACTTCACAACATTACAAGGATCCGTCATTGGATTTCTGTCCACACTGGACACTCATGTGCTTGTCAGGTCTTCTTGAGCACTTTCCTCCATGTAAGGGTTATTCCACCTCTAACTATCCTGAATTCCCCCTTCCGTCTTCTCCCTGCAGCTGCTGTATCAGATTCAAAACACTCAAGCTTTGCCCGCAATGCCAAAAACAGATCAGCTCCCACCTTCCTTAAAGCACTTATCTCACCCCGCACTGCACCACACCACACTCCTTCCGATCCTCCAGCACTGCTCGAACGGTCCCACCATCTCTCTGGAAAGAAGGAAGGCATGCTCCGAGATTTCTCACTGGCATCGACGTGATCAAACGAGATCCTCAAGACGTCTGAGTCACTAGCAGTTTCCAAACAACAACTTTTCCAAAAGTACTTATATGAGAACTTTATTTTTTAGAAAAACATACTGTCTATGTGCTTTTCTTACAAGGGTGCATATGTATATATATATATATATATATATATATATATATTATATAGATACACACACACACACACACCACAACAGTACTGTGCAAAAGTTCAGGCAGGTGTGAAAAAATGCTGCAAACAAAGAAATAAAAAATAAATAATGATTTTTCATTTTTGTCAATTTACAAAATGCAAACGAACAAGCAACAGAAAAATCTACATGTTTTTTTTATATCTTCATAAATAACAAATTGCTAAAGATAACAGTTTATTTTATGAATTAAAGAAACATAAAAAAATACAATCATGTTACAAA
This sequence comes from Kryptopterus vitreolus, assembly GCA_030449085.1. Classification (NCBI taxonomy): domain Eukaryota; kingdom Metazoa; phylum Chordata; class Actinopteri; order Siluriformes; family Siluridae; genus Kryptopterus; species Kryptopterus vitreolus. The sequence goes on from JACRUU010000023.1 coordinate 13,030,194, forward strand.
AGAAACCTGCAAAATGCAAGTTTATTCGAGCCCTTTCCTCCCTTTTAGTAGACTTAAAGCTAAAAGCTTTACCTCAGTGACAGTGAATAAAGTTATTTTATTAACCTTAAACATCTACCTAATCTCTACAAACGTCACCTGACTATACTGTTCACGTTTGTCACTGTTAATCAAAGGTGATTTTTGCGTGATGAGTTTTTTTTTTTTCCACAGGCCTGGGTACAAAAGAATGAACATGAAACTCCCGGCTTCTAATAAAAATCGGTGGAGCATTCCGAACTTGTGCTATGTCTCTACATTAATCTGTTGGTGGAATTAGTGTGAAGTGAGGGTTGAAATCAAAGTTGGTCTGCAGCCAGTGTCTAACCAAAAGCCCGGTGTAGGAGAGATCAACAGTCACATGCATAATTCGCATATTAACCTCAAATAGAAGGTGGAAAAAAAAAAAAAACCCATGTGTTTCAGGTCAGTCGCTATTTTTAGGCAGCTGGTTTACCCTTCAATTTACGCTTTGAAACGTTTTGCCCTGTTCGTCTGTCTCGACACACTTTATTTTTTTTTGAGCTAAGAGAAAAGGGTAAAAGCCTGGCCCAGTTTCAGATATTGAAGTGACTTTGACAATGCTGGTGAATGACACCAATGATAAATAACATTGCGCTGTGTTGCACAATTTGTCATTTCTTTGAGAAAACCGCCACGTAAAGATGATTTTCATTCATTCATCTTCTACCGCTTTATCCGATCTTCCCTCGGGTCACGGGGAGTCTGTGTCTATCTCAGGCGTCTATGGGCATTAAGGCAGGATACACCCTGGACGGAATGCCAACCCATCACATGACACACACACACACACACACACACACACATTCACACACATTCATACACTAGGGACAATTTTCCAAAGTGCCAATCAACCTACCGTGCATGTTTTCGGACCGGGGAGGAAACTGGAGAACCCGGAGAAAAACCCCCTGAGGTACGGGGAGAAAATGGAAACTCCACACACACATGGCCGAGACGGGAATCGAACCCGGACCCTGTCGGTGTGAGGCGCACATGCTAAAAAAGAAGTGCTACATGTTACAACCACATTTGCCTAATATTACTCTGATTACAGGTTATGTCGGACACTGCTGATTGTTTTGGGCTTCGAGGAAGCAAAAGGTTCCGAATGATTTCAGATGCATGGTCTTTATGTCAAGGCGACAGCGTTTAAAAATAAATGAGATCCTCTGATTGGCTTGATTGCAAATATACACGCATATTGATTGTGTAGTAACAATGGGGGGAAAAAAGGCTTCTTTGATTTGCAATGATACCAAAACAAATATCTACATTTTAGCAGAAGCAGATGTATAATATATATCTCCACAATAGAATGTTCTGATGAAATATTGATATTGTTGCGTTTATCTGGGTTAACTATCAAAACCAGTAAAGGATTACAAGTTATATAGTCTTTGTTCTAGACCAGTCATAAACAAGGTGACTTTTGATGTACAGTATATGTGTATATATCAACTTACTCTTAAAGATAGTGTAAAAGTTTGCTCCATGTGATTCTTAAGAAGACACCACTGAGACATGATTGTTCCACTATTGATAATTTAAGATTTTATCCCGTCTTTATTGGGAAAACAAAGGCTACAGTTATGAAGTGACGTACGACTGTTGAATACGCGCACTAGCTGCAGTGGACTGCCGTTCAGAGGTCACGTGACGTTTAGCGAGTGACGAGAGCGCCCTCTCTGGTGAGACTCGGTAACTGACAGAACGACGATAGATGAGCACGTATGTTCATTTCTTCTGTTTATTACTTTTTTCGTATTTTTCCACACACACACACACACACACACACACACACACACACACACACACACACACACACACACACACACACACACACACCAACACAAATCAAATCAGTATAAAAACATGAACCTTACTACAACCTCGTTATACAAAATGCCTCTTTCAACTTTAAAACATAACATATATATTTGTTTGAATGTATAAGAGTTGTGCATATACAAAAATTGTGATTGTGATTGTGTTATGCTTCAAAATGCAACATTTGAATATGTTTTAAAAAAAATAAATAAATAAAAAACACATGATGCTGTGTAGCTTCAGAATCACTATCTATTCGTCTATTCGTCTATTGCCATTGTGTCATCATTCATATTGCAATTCCATATACCCTTCATTTGGGATGCTTTTCATGACCTGAACCCCCCCCCCCTTGATAAACTGATTGAATATCCCTGGTATAGATTTATGTCATCTAATCCTTACGTATTTTATAACCAATGTTAGTTCAATAGCATGAATAAAACAGAATAAAACAAACCCATTTCACACTACCATTAAACTGGTACTCCTTGATTAGAACACCACTTAAGATTCACACATATTTTCCACAGTCAAGTCTTATTACATTCCTACTAAGATTTCATTGCCCTCCATGGAAAGCAGATCCTATACGGCGTATTTGGTGTTTCGACGTTCCTACGACAATCAGTGTGATTAGAATAGTCAATACTCGCCAAGTCTTGCCAATGTGTTCTGTTAATTGCTTTTGCCGTGCTCTTGAGCCTTGCCTTAATTTTTACAAATGCTCCTCAGACGTGCCCTTTGTCTAGACTGTTTGCTGTCCCTGTGTTTGCCCTGCTACAATATTGATCTTGGGTTGTGTATTGGAATTGTTATTAAACACACTGGGAAAGGATTCTTCCCCCAAGTCCTTTTTTTTAAAGAAGGTAATTTATAGTTTTTTGTATCATGGACTCTAAATGATCTAATCTAATCTATTACATTATATCTAAAAACAAACGCTGTAATTGAACAAGACTGATTTAATTGTTAATAAGGTTCTGACATTCTGTAAAGAGATTTCAGTCTCCGGTGTAATGATCTGCAAGTTTTCTTTCCCCAGAAACCGGTAAAGTTGTGTATTTTGTCTAAACAACTTTGGGAAAGAAAAAAATTAAGATAGGAAATCAATTGATAATAGGAATCAACTTTTCTCGTAGGCATTCTACCATATACAACGGAGCTGACACTGAATCATTTAAAAATGACATCCCTGTATAAAAATGGCACTGTTTACATATTGCTGTAATATAACGGAATATGCAAGCAATCTTCTGCTTTTCTTTATTTTAGCTTGTTGATTCAATGCTTTGTAAACAATATATATATATATATATATATATATATATATATATATATATATATATATATATATATGTATGGGTGTATGGGTGTCTGGAGAAAGTTTGCCTCACACCTCCAGGGTCGGGATTCGAGCCTCAGGGGTTTTTTCTCCGGGTTCTCCGGTTTCCTCCCTGGTTCCAAAAACATGCACGGTAGGTTGATTGGCACCTTGGAAAATTGTCCCTAGTGTATGAATGTGTGTGTGAATGTGTGTGTGTGTGTTCCCTGCAATGGGTTGGCATTCCATCCAAAGTGTGTCCTGCCTTAATGCCCATAGACGCCTGAGATAGGCACAGACTCCCCGTGACCCGAGGCAAGATCAGGATAAAGCAGTAGAAGATGAATGAATGAATGACTGAATGTGTGTGTGTGTGGGTGTGTTTAATTTTTTTTCAGTGTCTTGTAATGTAGGTTATATATAGTTTGGTTATTAAACAGTCATTCAGCATTTTATATCTTAAAGCTACAGATTCCGCATTTTATAAACAGCTATACAAATTCAACATAATGGTATAAAGAATAAATGCATTTTTTTGTCTGGAATGTATATTTGTCTTGTAGCGTTCTACATAATTCTGCAACACACACACACACACACACACACACACATGCCACTGGCATAACACTATATTACAGGTCCATTAATTTGTGACTGATTGGAAATAAAGTTCTATCATTTCTTGCCGTTACTATAATAAATCATCTTGCATTATCAACCCAGAAATAGATTGGGGTAGGAGACGCTGTCATATGCTGGAAACTGTTTTAGCTAATTGTGCTATAAACTATTTTTGTTATGGAGCAATTAACATCAAGCAGAGACGACACAAGTGTAAGAATATGCAGCTGTGAAAAGAAAGCAGTAATACATTTAACTCCTTCCACTCCTGGCTTATTATACTGATTTTTTTTTTATCTTAAAGTATGTTGTTCAGTAACTACAATGCATTATTCATTAACTACAACATAATTAAGGTCTTTTGAACATCACACAGAAGCAGAGGATTAACACATCAAAGATTTCCTTTTTTAATCCGGATATCTTTATGATTGTCAGCAGATGGACATCATGTAAGAATATTGAAATAAAAGTTTTGTTGATTGTATTAAACGTGTCTTGTTTTCATTTTCTATAAAGAACCTACGAGATTTATCCTGGATAAGGAAAATAGATAGACATCAGAGCTTAAACAAAAGACATCAAGTCTTCTTGCTTTGGCTGCGTCTCGCCATAGCAAGATGTTTTTGTTAAGTTTATGAAGTGTGTGTTTATGACCAATATTTACAAAGATGTGCTATTGCTATTACCCTTGTTTACTCCAAAAGTGTTCAAAGCACAAATGATGCTGGTAACGGAGATCAGAGTTTGCCTAACTTTTAAATCGATTAAAATAATTGAACATTTCAATGTACCATGAATGAGAACTTTTCATGTTTCTAATACTGTAACAGATGTTATAATTATATAGATTTCTCTCAAAATCCTTTAATAAAAGTATTGATTATTTCATGTTTATTTCACTCTGGAAATGATTCTTTTAATATGAATTTCTTGTTCATTTCAATGTTACTTTTTTTAATGGTGGTTTTAAGTGTAAAATATGGGACGTGGCCCCTTTAAGAATTGTGTTCCGGTTGCTTTTCCATATAAACTGGTGATACGGTGTTTAGTTTATACGGGAGCGCTTTATTGCGTTCAGTAAAATTGCGCTTTATTGTGTAATACGGATTTGGGAATGCGATGCTCTTGCGTAAGGTTCCATACGGTAATATACGCTAATATAGTGAGGAGATCGTACCTGTTTGTGAATGTGCAGCTAGTAGGTGTAATACGGGGGAAATTTAGGAAGCGTGAGTGGATGCACTGAACGTTTCTTTATTCGTTTGTTGTTCGGGTTTCGTTCATTCGCCAACACAACGCAGAGTGAAGGAGCAGATCACTCACATAGTAATGCACACTGTGTTAATCACGCGTTAATAACATTAGCGCCGCTAAAGTCAATTTGCGTTAACAGCCCTAATCTAAACAATTTCTTTCTATTATGTAAGACAAACATCCAAAGAAATCAGTCATTTTCATTTCTTTGGGCCAGCTGGTATAACTTGGTCCCAATAAATTTTAATAGGTGGTAGCCCAGTGGTTAAGGTGTTGGACTCTGGACCGGAAGATCATGCGTTCAAATCCCATCACCATCCACCAAGCTGCCACTAGTGGGCCCTTGAGCAAGGCAGGATACACCCTGGATGGAATGCCAACCATCACAGGGCACACACACACACACACACACACACACACACACACACACACACACACATTCCAAGGTGCCAATCAAAACCTACCGTGCATGTTTTTGGACCGGGAGGAAACCGGAGAACCCGGAGAAAAAACCCCCTGAGACACGGGGAGAACATGCAAACTCCACACACACATGGCCGAGACGGGAATCGAACCCGGATCCTGGAGGTGTGAGGCGAACGTGCTAACCACTAAGCCACCGTGCTCCACGCAAGGCCCTTATCCATTATGCTCAATTGCTCAGTTGTAAGTCGCTCTGGATAAAGGCGTCTCCCAAATGCCGTAAATCGTAAAAGTAAATCAACATGAAAAGTCTGACACTGATAAAGAATCATATTCATTTAGTTTAGTTAAAAACCCTTACAAATGGTACATATTTGGTGTAAAATGATTCACCTTCAGGTTTATATTCATGATCTAATTGATCTAGTTTTAGTAGTATGCTTAACCCTTTGTAGACGATCGCATCAAACTGCTTTCAGCCCGAACACGGCCAATTTAATGTATATATTCCTCCAATGCCAGTTGATGCATATTTATATTTACATTTACATTTACAT
>JACRUU010000023.1:13041265-13076265 GCA_030449085.1 Kryptopterus vitreolus
ATTCATCTTCTACCGCTTTATCCGATCTTCCTCGGGTCACGTGGAGCCTGTGCCTATCTCAGGCGTCTATGGGCATTAAGGCAGGATACACCCTGGATGGAATTCCAACCCATCGCAGGACACAGACACACACTCACACACACATTCATACACTAGGGACAATTTTCCAAGGTGCCAATCAACCTACCGTGCATGTTTTTGGACCGGGGGAAACCGGAGAACCCGGGGAAAAACCCCCTGAGGCACAGGGGAGAACATGCAAACTCCACACACACATTCCCGAGACGGGAATCGAACCCGGATCCTGGCGGTGTGAGGCGAACGTGCTAACCACTAAGCCACCGTGCCCCTTATGATGTAATATTGTATTTTCAAAAAAAAAATTATATATATATATTATATATATATATATATATATATATATATATATATATATATATATATACATATATAGATATATAGACATCTTAGAATCAAAAATAAGGGAAAATATGACAATGGCTTCTCTTATTAACCGATTAACAACAATAAATATGACATCGTTGTTTACCTATTTAACTCAAACAGAGTTAGACGCTGAACAGCACTTATGTTCATAAATACTCTTCAAGGCATCTTTTGAATCTTAAAACAAATGTCAGCATGTTTCGCTTGTGCACTGTTGACGTGTATATGATTACAATGACATTAGTAGCAATCAGTCTCCCACAGGCCCCAGGCGAGGCGGTTGGAGAGAAGCATCTGCTGGGTCCTGAAGCAAAGCAGAGGAGAGCGACAAATGCAAATGAACAATAGCGCAGATGTTCAGCTGGCAGAGCCCTCACAGGCGTAAGTGGGTAAATGAGAACCGTGCCCGCGTGTGAGGTTGCGACATATAAATCACGCGCTTTTCTTATATAGATTTGTAAACTCAATCAAACCGTATCAATGGCGACAGCAGCACAAGGTCATGACAATGCGCTGGGTTGTTTTCTTTTTTCTGAAAGTGGTAATGTTCAAGGTCAATGTATTGTATTTATTAGTTGCAATTTTAGAATGCTGAGTCAATTTGGCACAAATTAACAGGGATTTCCCTTAGGCGAGCGTTTGCATCGGACAGTATGTGATCACGTGACAGTAGATCTCGATGTGTTATGCATATTTTAAGCACATGTGCACAGCATGGGATTGTAAGTGAAAAAAAAAACAATTATTAGTTTTAGAAGTAACAAGCGCAAGTGATTTTTAATTAGTCGTGTGATTTGAAAAATGGAAATCTTAATGTCCTGACATAAAATCGGCTCCGGGAAAAGGATTGGAATCCCGATGATGTCACAGTCTCTTAACGACAGTGAGAAAGATGGCATACTTTAATCACAGTGACGCTAACCAATCACGGCCATTTCTGTAAAAAGAGATGGACGTGCTAAGTATATATATATATATATATATATATATATATATATATAGTCAGTATATAACAATAAATAATTTGCATGTATACAGTATAAGGAAATATATGGCAATTTGCATATGTAAACAGTAAAAAAGGTAATACAGTGGAGTAAATGAGCACTTACAAGTATATGCAATATGTAGAATATATGATAATTTGCATATATAAACAGTGTAATGGTATATAGGTGGAGGTAATATAGTGAGCAAATGTGCAATGATAAGTATATGCAATATGTAGAATAGATGATCGTTTGCATATATAAACAGTGTAACGGTATATAGAGAGTTTGAGCGAAAAGAAAGTATTGTAACCATGATAAGTGATATAATTATTTGCATATATAAACATCACACATATGTAAACTGTACATAGACGGAGTATATACAAAGAAAGAAGTCATATACACTGATAGTGTGTGTGTGTCTTTCCCCTCCCCATTTGGTGTCTGTTATACAACAGGGAAGAACTGACAGGTGAAAGGAAGTTGTGTGTAAAAGAAAAGTACACAATCTTGTGGTTTTATGAAGAACTCTACAAATTTCAGCCGTGTTGTTGAATCCCACATGAGCATATTGTACACTGTGATGTATATATTTATGCCTCTATATTTCATTTAAGATTTCCGCAACAAATAACGCTAAATCCTAACATAATAGATTATCTTATTATTTTAACTTAATTACTCAGTAATAGTGAGTAAAATGATAAGGATTCTTGTATTATATTGTAAAAGGTGTGTGTGTATTAATAATGGAGTGAACGGAACGAGTGATATCGGAATAGATTAACTGCGCCGCTGCGGTACTGATAAATGAACGATAATTAATATTTGACTGAAACGAGAGCAGATGAGAATAACTGTGGGAACGAGACAAAAGTGTTTTTTTCGCTGGAGGCGTTTTAAAACCTAACGATCAATTATGCAAGTCACACAAGTGAAGATGAATACAATAAAGAGTTATTGTGTAATAATTGTTCGACAGCTTGGGGGGAAAAGGGAGCAGGGGATGCAACCGGTGACATTTATAACCAGTTCAGGCGTGTGTAAAAACAACTAGGAGAATCAGAAGTCACATTTCTTTGCACAAAAAAAAGAAGTTTCAGAGTACGGATGGTTTAGCTCGAAGACCGTAACATCGTGACTCATAAAATACCTTTAAAGTGACCTTTCCAAAGCATGCAATTATATTTAATAATTAATCATCTTTGAAGATACACCGACATTGTTCACAACCACTGCTGGAAAATGTGCCTTTTTTCCCCCTTGACAGCACTGACTTAATTATAACGTACCATTCAGCAAAAATTGATGCAATTATATCGGATTTATTATATGCACTTAATGCCTTGTGCCATGGTCCACAGTAAATGGTATAAGAATATGTGCATAGATTGCAGGTAAGAGAAGCAATACCTTTGATGTATATATATATATATATGATTTATGGTGAAGTTTATGGTGATAAATACGATGCAGCAACGAAATGTAAGGAAATGCTAAAGTGATTAGAAGGTTGTAAGTTCAAATCCCTTAAAACAACCAATAAAAAAACAACCAAGCAGGTATTTAATGAAGTGTGTAGCCCATTGGTAAAGGGTTGGACTCTGGACCGGAAGATCATGGGTTCAAACCCCACCACCAAGCTGCCACTAGTGGGTCCTTGAAGATCCACTATTGGGTCCTTGAGCAAGGAACTTAACCCTCAGTTGGCCAGTTGTAAATCGCTCTGGATTAGTGCGTCTGCCAAATGCCTGTAAATGTAATAAATAAATATATATATATATATATATATATATATATATATATATATATAATATATATATATATATATATATATATGGTATACACTCTAGGACTGCACATTAATGTTAAAATTTCAGATTTTTCTTGTTAAGTTTCAAAGTTATGATAAAGTTATGTAACATATTTTTCTACTTTCAATGTGATATTTCTACCCTCGGGTACTTTGTGTGTTCAATCCATTCCATTCAAATGTAGTGTATAAAATAGGAAGACTTTGTGACGTTAATGCAAGGCTCCAATAATGTCGGTTCAAGCAGTCAGTTGACTACAATAAGGCTTAATTAAGGTTATTCAGTACTGTTGCTGGATTAATATGTTAACTGAACTCTGTAACCCCTCTGTAACTGCACTGGAAGAGTGATTTAGTAATATGAGTGTACACGGTCTCGTATTAAATGTAAAAAAAAGTTATTCAGTGATCCATGTGTTGGTTTTATTCCGCAAGAGAGTATTCAACAATGAAAGATTCGATTTCTGGAAGATTTCAGTCTAGAACGTGATCATTTGAATGCTATAAAAGGCAACACACAAGGCTTTTAATCCAAACAAGGGGAAGACGTAACCTAAACTGAATGAAACACTTGGCAAATAGTTCAGTAGTTACTTGTCTGGTATAAAATGTCATGTTTACTTGTCTTGCGTAAAAAAATATCCTGGCAGCGTGATGCTTTGAATTGGGTCCAGGGACAACAGTCATACAAAATATGGACAATACTGCAAAATAATACTTCTGGATCGTTTGCTTCTTTTTGCACTATTCTTCATAAATACACAAAATCCATAGTCAGTCTAGAATTTAACAGTTGTACTCTTGTCCTGTGCCATTTCACATGTTAATTGATAAGTAGAGACGGGAAACTTAACGGGAAATTGTCCACATATGTAAAACGACTCAAATGAACACACATTCATATACACAAAACGGTGCACAAAGACGAAAATATGGATGGTTTTGTTACAGTAACAAGGATACAAGCAAGAATTATAATTGTGGTCTATATACGAGTACAAATAGTACATATGCACATATTTATATTTACTCACTGTGCATATACTCTTGTCAGTTTGTACATTCTACTACTAAATACTAAATCTGCATTTGCTGTGTACCTGTATCTATCTATCTATCTAGCATAATGACTATCTGCTATCGATATCTATCTATCTATATATATCTATCTAGCTATATCTATATCTATATATATATCTACTCTATCTACTATCATATATAGATCTATCTATCTATCTATCTATCTATCTATCTATCTATCTATCTATCTATCTATCTATCTATCTATCTATCTACCTACTTACTCTATCTTTTCTATCTATCTATCTATCTATCTATCTATCTATCTATCTATCTATCTATCTATCTATCTATCTATCTATCTATATTCTATCCATCAATCTATCTATCCTACTTACTCGTCTATCATCTATCTATCTATCTATCTATCTATCTATCTATCTATCTATCTATCTATCTATCTATCTATCTATCTATATATATATCTACATCTAGCTCTATCTATCTATCTATCTCCTATCTATCTATCTATCTCTCTATCCATCTATCTATCTACCTACCTACCTACCTACTCTATCTGTCTTATCTATCTATCTATCTATCTATCTGTCTGTTTATAATGTACTTAATGGGCATCACGTATGGCAGACCGAACAATGTACAATGCATATGAAAACGTATATGAATGTCTGTTCATTTGAGTCATTTTACATATGTAGAAAATTACGTTTCCTGTGTCTACTTATCAGCTGTAACAAACATACATGTTAAATGGCGTAGGACAAGAGTACAAATGTTAATTTCTGACTAATGATTTACAAAAAGAAGCAAACTAACAAACCAGCAGCACCAAGTAGCATTTCTATAAGTAGCATAAACGTAATAGTATTATGCACATACACAGAGTATACTAATCCAAATAATTACAAAAAAAAAACAAAACAAACCAAGCGCATGGGAAATAAGTAAAAGTAGTCCAGTAAGCAAACCGAGCAAGCCCTGTCTGTTTATTTTTCGTGATCTGACCTTTACAGGAATAATGACACACAGACATGATGTACCTGTGAGGTACACAGACATGATGTACTAGTCTAAAGGCTTTAATCTGCGTTGTCAGTGGTTTTACCAGGACACTAACTAACTAACATGCACGTAGATTTTCAGCTCCTTTTCAAAGTGCTGTACACGTGACAGGCATCATCATCATCATCACCATCATCACCATCATGACTTTCGCCTTCTTCTTCACGTCCTCGTCATCACTGGATCACATGGAGCCGTTATATGATGTAAAGCTGTTCCTCCCACGCGGCGCACCTGAGCTGGGGATCTGAACGCGCTCTCAACTTAAGAGTGACAGTCCTTCCCCTATTCACTGTCCAGCTTCTCCACGGATCCTCCAAAAGCCTAAAATCGCAATATCAAGAAACCTATATTTATATATCCCAGCAGTTTATTTGCGCGTATCCACGGGGATACGCAGCAGTGCGTCAGGAGACGGAGCTCCGAGCTGCTCCCGTCAGACATGGGGTAGTTCTTCCAAATACCTTCTGCGGATATACCGATTCATAAAGGTTCATCTGATGGTTGGGTGAAGAAGAAGAAGAAGAAGAAGAAGAAGAAGAAGAAGACGTTCTCGTTTGGACGACAGAAAAGTTGTCCATGTCGACGAGGATTCAGGATGAAGAACCTGAGCGAGCTGAACAGCACCGCGCCGCCCAGCAACGAGCACAACTTCCCGGCGCTCATATTCGGCGTTTGTCTCATCATAGTCATCATCTGCGGCAACGTCCTGGTGTGTGTTAGCGTGTGCCGGGAAAAGGCGTTAAAGACAACCACCAATTACTTCATTGTGAGTCTGGCTGTGGCAGATCTCCTGCTGGCTGTCTTGGTGTTGCCGCTGTTCGTTTACGCCGAGGTAAGAGCAAAAACCACACTCATCGTCTATATAAACACGTAACACGAGATGGTGGGAAGGAAGGAAAAGTTTGAGTAGATCATCAAGTGCATTTTTCCACACAAAGTGATAAAAACGTCAAATCGTAGTTTATGCAGCTTAGTTATGTATATTAGTGTTTTTTTCTCCCCTTTTATGAATACAGAACCTGATATATTTGTAAGTCCCAATTACATCTGAAAGCAAAGATTCCTGGAAGATCTTTAAGGGATTAATGTCCGGTTACCTTCAAGCATTCAAATGCATCCTTATGGCAAAAACCTTTTCAAACATCAGTGGTTAGCAAAAAGCCAATTTTAATGAGACCGCATCGAGAGTGTCCAGATCTTATGCATAGGATTTATGTACTATTATATCTGTCTGCCATTTTTTTTGGGGGGGAAAGCAGTCAAATTAATATTTCAAGGATCATATGAAACATTCTTATGCATCCATAGCTTTTTAAAAAACTCAAATCAAATCAAATCATTAAAGACAAATATAATAACGCAGTGAAACAGTGATCCAATTTTTAATCCTCAAATTTTACTTAATTTAGGATGAGTATAGAATAATATATATATATATATATATATATATATATATATATATATGATATATATAGTGTTTGTGGTGTGTGTGTGTGTTACAGGGGTTGTCTAAAAAGATGTTACCACTCATATGGCTACTACATAATTTTACAAAAAAAATTACAAAAAAGACACATGCATTGAGAACCATGGAGTACAGGTCAAAGGAGTGCACCTAGCTTTGCATTTGGACTTGTGTACATAGTGTGTGTTATTGTGTTATTAAAATAAAAGTCAATCCCATGTAAGTGGTAACATCTTTTTTGGACAACCCTGTATATATGTTATATAAATATATAGTTTTATCAATTAACTTGAAGAAACATACATAAAAAAAGATATATATATATATATATATATATATATATATATATATATATATAAAATAAACAGTTCCTAGCATCATTTAGGGATGAGAATACCATCAGGATATATATATATATATATATATATTTTTTTTTTTTTTTTTTTTTTTTTTGCTGTGTTCTACACTGACATCGTGTCCGGCCTGTTTGTTATGAGACCTTGGACCAAGGTGGATTCGTGCACTGCTGGTTTCATGTTCCTAGTAACTAACAAGGAGCCACTGTTGGGCCCATGCGTGGGTTGCACCCTCACTTAACTGTATTATAAAAGTGGCGGTCAAGTAAATACATGTAAATGTTTATGGCCAGACAGTGTGCAACATTATTCTCAGGACAAGATGCAGTGTCTGTGTTGTCCCTTGAATAAATAAAACCATTATTAATTATGACCTTGATATTTGAATCAGGAGCGAATATTAAAATTTCAGTATTTTCTGTTTTACATTTACTTTAAATTCACCATCCAGAACTGACAAGGCATTTGTTTGTCCATGAATCAGGGCCAAGATGGATCTGTAACCTACCCACAAACAATCTATTCGGTACAATGAACCCATTCCGGTGTGGGTTTAATCTGGCTTCTCTGGTTTCTTTCCACCTCCAAAAATTATGCAGCTGCTGCAATAATATTGAATTCTCAAGCGTGTGTGTGTGTGTGTGTGTTTCCGATAACGACTGACATCTCTTTTCGGGGTGTGTCACCATTACAGTACATACTCTGCATTACAAAAGTATTCATACCCCTTGAATAGTTTGAATCATTTTGTCATGATATAACCACAAAAGTCAGTGTATTTTATAGGGATTTTATGTGATGAGAACACATAATTGTGAAGGGGAAGGAAAATGTTACACAGTGTTTTACAAAGACAAATCTGAAAAGTGCGGCGTGCATAAGTATTCATCACCTTTTACTCTGATAATAAAATCCTTTTGAAGTCACCTAATTAGTACCTGTGTGTACTTACATCCCAGTATAATTACAGCTGTTTTGTGAAGACCTCGGAGGTTTGTTAGTGAGCAACCGGCATCATAAAGACTAAAGAAGCAGCCCGAACTAGACCACTACGGGACCACTACCACCAATCTGGCAAGAGGAAAGCCATTGTTGAGCAAAATGAATAGGGAGAATAGGGAGAGGGAAGCTGGTCAGAGTTGATGGGAAGGGTGATGGAGCTAAATATCCTTGAACAAATCCTATTAGATGCTGCAAAGGACTTGGGATTGGGACGGAGGTTTGCCTTCCAGCCGGACAACGACCCTAAACATACCGCCAGAGCTGCAATGGAATGGTTTATATCAAAACACATTGATGTGTTAAAAAGGCCCAGTCAAAGTCCAGATCGAAATCCAATTGAGAATATTCTGCAAAATAAGAAAATTGTTGTTCACAGATGTTATAATATTCAAGGGGTATAAACACTTTCGCAGTGCACTCTATGTACTATAATGGCGACACCCTGAATGAGATGTTGTTGGAAACACACATTTAAGCATTCAATATTATTGAATATTATTGCAACTGCATAATTTTGGACAGGGAAAGAAACCAGAGAACCCAGATCAAACCCACACAGGACAAATATCTGCCCTATGTGGGAGGTCCATCTGTCACATGACACATGTACGCACATTCATTCATTCATTCATTTTCTACCGCTATATCCGATCTTCTCTCGGTTCACAGGGAGTCTGTGCCTATGTCAGGTATCTATGGGTATTAAGGCATGATACACCCTGGATGGAATGCCAACCCATCACAGGGCACACACACACACACATTCATAGACAATTTTCCAAGGTGCCAATTAACCTACCGTGCATGTTTTTGGACCGGGAGGAAACCAGAGAACCCGAATAAAAACTAGGGAGGCACGGGGAGAACATGCAAACTCCACACACACATGGCCGAGACGGGAATCGAACCCGGATCCTGGAGGTGTGAGGCGAACGTGCTAACCACCAAGCCACCGTCCGTGCCCCTTATGTACGCACATTTGTTAATTAATTTACACAGGGACAAATTAGAATAGCTAAATTGTGGGTGGAATTTTGAAGTGTGCAGCGAGGAACCCTTGCTTAGGATTGAATCCTGGGGCTGTGAGGCAAAAACACTTTCTACAACAGCACCGTTTCGCCACCTGGAATTCTCTGTGCATTCTATGTTCAAGATCAGATCTCATTCCCTATTACAAGATGCGAAAAGAACGGACACGACAAAACGTAAACTGTATTAATAAAGCAACTTAAAAAAGTCTTCACGGAAACCAATCTGGACTGAAATCACTTTCTGTTTTAAACCTTATTTTTAATGAAGTTTGTCCATTAATAGCTAAGATAAAAACCTGTATAGATAAAAAAAAAGGTAAGTGCATAACATATAAGTTATAAAAATAATATATAAAAAAAAGTCCCTGTTATCTTATGTAAATATCTGCTCACCAATGGGACAAAAGAATCAGTTCTTTAATATCTACTCTGACCAGATTCAATAAATTTTTGACCTCTTTCACTCTAGACCATACCATTCCCTTAATCATTCAACAGGACCAGCGCATCCCAGTCCGTGTCCGAAAGAAAAAGTGCATGCCTGCAAATTCCTCTGCCCTTATACGTGTTTATAATTTAATCCACTTCTCTGATCCCATTAACTTTGGGTCAGTAGCACAGGTTTAATCTGTATGCCTGGTTTCATAAGGCAGCGGTTTAGTGATGCCATTACAGGCAAGATGAAAGTACGCTGAGGCTCCATCCAGTCCGCGCACTTTATTCTGAGGAAGCAGACAAAAACCCGAGAAAATCCCTTAAGTGGGCCATGAATGAAAAGATTAACCTTCACCCAATTGGTGTTTGTACACAGACAAATCCCCAGTGTGGCACCGAAATCCTGGACGATTTATATAGCTTCTTACAGTAAGGTCTTACCATAAGTACTGTTGGATTTCATAACGCATTGTGAGTGTTAAACGAGTGGCTCCGTGCAAAATCAAATGTTCAGAGTTGCTCCCAGACTACAGGGATACTCAAAGAGTGAATATTCATATGGCGTCCAGATGACGTGGACTATCACTAAATATATAGCATAATGGAAGCTCATGACAAAACGGACTGTATGGCCGGCCAAAAGGATCAGTCACTGTCCTAAAACCCTACTGGATTAAATGTAAACAGCGTAGGGCTGTAGAAAAAGCCCAGCTTATACTCATAAATTAACATATAAACACACACAATATATATATATAATATATATATATCTATAGATATATATATATAGATATATATATATATATATATATTCATTCATTCATTCATCTTCTACCGCTTTATCCGATCTTCCCTCGGGTCACGGGGAGTCTGTGTCTATCTCAGGCGTCTATGGGCATTAAGGCAGGATACACCCTGGATGGAATGCCAACACATCACAGGGCACACACACACACACACACACACACATTTTTCCAAGTTGCCAATCAACCTACTTTGCATGTTTTTGGACCGGGAGGAAACCGGAGAACCCGGTGAAAAAACCCCTGGGGCACGAGAAGAACATGCACACACACATGGCCGAGACGGGAATCGAACGCGGAATCGTGTGAGGCGAACGTGCTAACCACGACTTTGGGCATGACGGCAGGACATGCCCTGTATGGAATGCCAACCCATCGGACACACCCTCACTTTCACACACTAGGGACAGTTTTCCAAGGTGCCAATCAACCTACCATGCATGTTTTTGAACCAGGGAGGAAACTGGAGAAAAAAACCCTGAGGCATGGTGAGAACATGCAAACTCCACACACAAATAAGGCGGAGGTGGGAATCGAACCCCCAACTCTGGAGGTGTGAGGCGAACGTGCTAACCGCTAAACCACAGTGCCCCTCTGCTATACATGTGATGTCTTGTTGTTTGTATTATTATTTTTTTGCATGAAAGATTCCCTTCAATTTAAACATCGATACATTGGTTTTACTGGTGGGATTACTGGAGAGATTAGGGCTGATTGGCTCCATTGACTCCAGCTCCAGCCTTAGTATTATAAATACTATAGAATATGGAATAAAAATAAGACAGGATGTTCCAGGTTTCCAGCTGTTTCAGCAGCACCGTTTTTTTTTCTAACAGCATGCATTAAGCTGAAGGCAGCTAATCAGACCCAAGTATAAATCAAAGATTCCATTTTTTTTCACCTTCTGATTAGCAAATTGACAATGCGGCGTGTTCAAAATAATGTGAAACTTATTATTATTATTAAAATGGAACGCTGGAGTAGATGGATGTGCTTATTGCAAACAATTTATGGGTAACAGAATCTTTTATATAAGACTGTATTCTGTGTAGTTTCAGGGGGGTGTCTGGTCCTTGGACATGGCGCTGTGTGATGGCCTAATGGCTATGGATGTGATGCTATGCACTGCCTCTATATTCAACCTGTGTGCAATCAGCGTTGACAGGTTTGCATTTTGATTCATTTCCAGCATGTTCGAGAAATGCATTTGCTTCTGAAAAGCGTTAGTAGTCAAGGAGCTTAATGAAAAACCTTTCTATAAACATAAACAGCACAATTTAAAATGTGGAAAAAGTCGGAAGTCTGTCCTCACGCCTCGCAAACAGCATTCTATCTATAGAAGGTTCATGCTGTTCTGGTTTTGCTTCTGTGCATCCACTTGACAGGTTCATCGCAGTGTCTGTGCCACTGAACTACAACCGAAGACATGTCGACCATCGACAAATTGTTTTGCTCTCAGGCACCTGGCTTCTTGCCCTAGCTGTGGCCTCCCCCATCATTTTTGGCATAAACAATGTTCCGAATCGTGACCCGTCGGTGTGCAAGCTGGAAGATGACAACTACGTAGTGTACTCTTCCGTGTGCTCCTTCTTTATTCCCTGCCCCATTATGCTCTTGCTGTACTGCGGAATGTTCCATGGCCTGCGTCGCTGGGAGGAGGCCCGCAAGGCCAAGTTGAAAAAGAGCATCCAGGCCTGTCGAAAGCTTCAGCACGCCGCCGCCGCCGCCGCCCTTCCGCCTCTGGCGGCTCTGCCGACTCCGATGCCCGTGTTGCCTCGTGTCATTCAGCAAGACCTGGCGCAATGCAACGTGGACGAGCTTGATGACGACATGCAGCCCAGCTGCCCCTTGCCACCGGAGTACAATCACAGCACTATTCAGACTGTTGCTTATGCTGGGATGCAGAACACATCCCTGCGAAAGAAGAGGGCCAAGATCAATGGCAGGGAGCGGAAAGCCATGAAAGTCCTACCTGTTGTCGTAGGTAAGTGTTCCGTTCCTTTTTGGGTCTAGGGTAGGAGGCGTAACATATAGTGTTACCAGATGTAATTAACTTCTCGGTGTAAAATACAGAGATTTACAAGAGTGACAAAGGGGACTATATACAAGAGAAAAGAAAGCCGGCCAGGAACTATGAGCTTTAACAGAATGGTTAATGAATGGTGGACTCAATGCAAAACAAAGAACAAAACAACTTCCCTACCTATGTACAATCTAAGCTGCCCAAAAATACAGAGGATGGCGCCCCGCCTCTAACACTAGCATGTCTAAACAGAATATTTCCTACCTGAGGGGAATGTAGAGGCGCGAAGGCAAACTAACAGGGTAGTGTTATTTAAATTCAGGGACAAAACATCGGGCTCCAAAAACATTCTCTTCCCCTATGATGGCGATTAAATCCTCGAAGCACCATCTTTTTTTGTGACTCAAGCAAATGTGCGAGGAAAGACCAGGCATGACAGAAGCAGCGGGAGAAAACAAGCAGGCAAAAAAACATACATATGTGAAAAAAATCAATGGTTATTTATTTAGACTGGTTTTGCATTTGAGAACTGGTGGGTGTGTGAATAAGAGCATATATATATATATGTATATATATATATATATATATATATATATATATATATATATATATATATATATTCATTCATCTTCTACCACTATATCCGATCTTCCCGATCTATGAGCATTATGGTCTATGGATGGTATGCCAACCCATCGCAGGGTGCACACACACACACACAAACACTCAAACACTCTAGGGACACAATTTTCCAAATGGTGGCAATCAACCTACCATGCATGTTTTTGGACCGTGGGAAAACCGGAGAACCCGGAGAAAAACCCTGTGGGCAAACTCCACATACACATGGCCAAGACGGGAATCAAACCCGGATCCTGGAGGTGTGAGGCGAATGTGCTATATATATATATATATATATATATATATATATATCTCCACAAAGGGCCAGTGTAGCTCCAGGCTTACATTCCAGACAAACAGCAAGCACATTTGATAGTTGATTGAAGACCAAGGTGTGCTGATTAAACACTTGGACTCAGATATGGCTACTGCCAGGATAAAATGAAAGCCTGATGCCACCCGGGCCCTTTATGTATAAAAATAAAGACCCCTGCATATAAACCGTCCTATATAGCCATAGATAAAGTGTAAACTATTCGCAGCAAAGTTTCATTTGCAGAAATATTCTGTAACTCAAGCTAACACCTAACCCATCTTTAAACACTGTACAATTATTAGCATATTAGCATTGATGTAAATGACTAGCGCTGTATCTAATGCTAGCTCATGTTAGATAGCATGCTGTGTTAGCTTCAATATTTACAAATATGGAGCCCACTCTCTTTCCTCTTTTTTGTGTCAGAAGATGCTGTATGTTTTTTTTTCTCATTTATTATTACTTACCATTTATATTATTTTTTAAAGCTCTAGTGCCTAATATTTACTCATGGTATTAGGGTTAGTGTAACATACACTTACTTAGCATTACGGGTTCACTGCTTATCCCAGTCTCTTAGCGCAAAGTCATACGACTTCTAAACTAAACTAAACTGGGAGATTAGCAGTGAACCTGCAGCACTTATTAAATTACCAATACTCTGAAATTTAGCGTCAGATTATAGTGCCGAATGGGGCACGGTGGCTTAGTGGTTAGCATGTTCGCCTCACACCACCAGGGTCCGGGTTCGATTCCCGTCTCGGCCATGTGTGTGTGGAGTGTGCATGTTCTCCCCGTGCCTCAGGGGGTTTTTCTCCGGGTTTCTCCCCCCGGTCCAAAAATATGCATGGTAGGTTGATTGGCACCTTGGAAAAATTGTCCCTAGTGTGTGAATGTGTGTGTGTGTGTGTGTGTGCCCTGCGATGGGTTGGTGTATCCTGCCTTAATGCCCATAGATAGGCACAGGCTCCCCGTGATCCGAGAAGATCGGATAAAGCGGTAGAAGATGAATGAATGAATGAATTATAGTGCCGAGGTAAAAATGCCAAAAAACACCCTGTTACATGATAGGAAAGATAAATAAATACATTACTGCAGAATACATATAACAATGAGGTTAATAAGTTAGCAGATGTTACGGATATAGATACAGATGGAGATTCTGTATGGAAGTTTTGTTGTTGTTGTTGTTGTTGTTTTGGTCACCCGCCAAACGATTGTGTCGGATGACACTGACATGCCGCAGGATTTTTAAACCAGAAATATAGTTAAAAGAATATGAAGAGAATCATTGAAAAAAAAAGGATTTTTCATTGCCTTAATAACCAACCAGAGGAAATTTCTCTGCGGGTCCAAATGAGATCTTCTTTAAAAAGAAATGCTAGGCTGTAAGCACATACTGTGTTGGGCCAGAAACGTGGAAACTCTCTGCATAAATAATTTGAGTCATTTCGTGACTCATGTCGGCCAGAAAGATTCAATTTTTTATGAATTCTTCCTTGAGTAGATTTGCATACAGGCATGTTAGTCTTTCAAACACACACACACACACAAAACATATTCATTAGGGGGATTTCTGACATACTGGAAAGTGTGAATATTTTCCAAGAAATATCCCTTAATCGTTTTTAGCAGCACCCAACTTGGTTCCTGGTTACTTGTTCCAGTTATTAATTCATTTAAGTATTTCAAGTATTTATTCATTCTGATTTTTCATCTTGGAAAGTTTGCCAAAGATGCCTGCTGTGTCTTAAGAGAAGTAAAGTGAAGTTCACATTAGACAGATTCATATCACACACTTAATGACAACTTGTCCTGATTTTATACATTGGTAGATTTAGGGGGGGGGTGGTTGGGGGGGAGTCTAACCTCTACACTGCAGTGTTTTTCTCTACATATTAAACCAATCCTTGCTTAAATGAAGCATATTAGTTGTTGTTGTTTTTTTTCTCCTTACCTATGTCACAGTTTATTCCAGCTCATGATTCAGAATGGAGAAAAAAAAACGAGTGCAATCACACCTATGCCGGAGGTGGCACTTCTAAGTGAAAGTAAGAGAACAAAATCTAAAAAATCAAAGCCGTGATGTCGAAGTTGGCGTCACATGGTGTTTTCGTTTTTAGCTCGTTTATTTGTCACCGACCTAATGATTTGTAGATCCATTCATAGATTCACATTGCATTGAGAAATTCATAGCCGGACATGAGGTTATGAAAGTCTCCATCCTGCATGCGTCTGGAGCCTTGTAATGCATTATCAGTGGTGGATAAAATTTTGGACTAAAAAGGATGGACTATATTTCAGAAGAAAAAAAAAACATGCCGTTCCTCACTACTTTAAAGGTAATACATAAATTGCATTACTTGCGAATGTCTTGTAAGCATAAGCTGTTCTGAAGGTTTGTGTGGTTCTTTCACTGTTTATCTGTAACAATAGAAAATAGAAAGAAAATAGAAAGAATAGAAAGAAAATTCCCCGAATTGCTCTTGATTATCAGTAGTTCTGATTGATCATTTATCTTTTTAAAGTTATATATATTTTAATTAGTGCTGCCAAAATTATGAATGCGCCAACGCAAATTCCCTTTGACGGCGCTAATGTTATTAATGCGTGATTAACGCAGTGTGCATTACTATGTGAGTGATCTGCTCTTCCACTCCCAAATCTGTATTATCCGTATAATAAAGCGCATTTTATCTTTTGTGAATGCCATGCGCTTCCGTATAACCTAAACGTATCACCATTTTATATGGAAAAGCAACCGGAACAGAATTCTTAAAGGAGCCACGTCCCATATTTTACACTTAAAACCACCACTAAACAAAGTAACATTGAAATTTACAAGAAATTAATATTAAAAGAGAGTATTTTTAGTCAAGTATTTATTAAACTCTTTTATTTTATTAACGGGAGAGATTTTGTGAGAAATGTATATCATTATAACATCTGTTACAGTTAGTTAGAGTATTAGAAACATGAAAAGTATTCAGTTATGGTACATTGAAAACATGCAATTAATGAACGATTAATCGAAATTAAATATTTTTATCGTTTGACAGCCCAAATTTTAATAAATGAATTTCAGTACGCCTAGAAAAAAAAGCAAGTAATTTATACTTTTACTGAGGCAGAATTGTAGTTTATAATACTACAATACGTTTTGTAATATTTAATCAGGGGATTTGTGCTTTTACTCCAGCATCCTTGATCATGTGGTACAGACTATGTTCTGCCATTAAAAACATTTTTTAATATCTTATTTACCTTTTATAGTAGCCAATTCCTTACAAATATAGATTCAAATAGTACAGCCTGAGGTCATTCTTTTCTCAAAATATGTGAAACCATATGCAAAGTATGAATTACTACAAAATGGGCTTTTGTCCAGTTTAATCTACAATTTCATTCCCACCTTATATATAAAGAAAACAATTGCACGCTATTAATTCATGTCCAAACTGAAAGGGAGCTTAAAATAGAACATATTACGATGTCACAGTTGCTGTATCAGAGTCCAACCCCATTAGTGGGTATTTATAGAAATTCCATCATCATTTTTTTTTTTTAATAATTTAGTATGACATACATAAAACTCATTCATAAATCCAATTTGTGCATTCGGGCCGTGATTTCCATGACATATTTTGAATTCACACACTAAAGTCATTTTCACAATAGGCTCATGGGCAACACTTGCATAATGCAGAATAAATATGTGTGTCGCCGGCGGCATTACTGAATTATCCAAAGCTTTTTGTGCAAACTGTGTTGTAATGCCAGTTAATTCTCAGACTCTTAAGACTCAGACTTCTGCTCCTTTATAAGAAGGGAAGGAGGGCACGCAGTGGTCAGAGCGTTCTGCCTTTTTCACGGTCCGTTCCAGGGTTTAGAAATGGTGTAATTTCACATGTCTCATTCATTCATTCATCTTCTACCGCTTTATCCGACTTCTCTCTCGCGACGTGGGGAGCCTGTGCCTATCTCAGGCATCTTTGGGCATCAAGGCAGGACAAACCCTGTATGGAATGCCAACGACACACACACACACACACACACACACACACACACACACATTCACACACTAGGGACAATTTTCCAAGGTGCAACCTACAGTGCATGTATTTGGACTGGGGGAAAAGCGGAGAACCCGGAGAAAAAAACCCTGAGGCACGGGGAGAACATGCAAACTCCACACACACACATGGAGGAGGCGGGAATCGAACCCCCGATCCTGGAGGTGTGAGGCGAACGTGCTAACCACTAAGCCACCCCATCGCAGGGCACACACACACACACACATACACACACACACTCACATTCACACATACATTCATACACTAGGGACAAATTTCCAAGTTGCCTATCAACCTACCGTGCATGTTTTTGGACCGGGAGAACATGCAAACTCCACACACACATGGCCGAGACAGGAATCGAACCCGGATCCTGGAGGTGTGAGGCGAACGTGCTAACCACTAAGCCACCGTGCCCCTAGAGTATATATTTAAAGTCCAAATGTTGCAGCATATCAATATTTACAAGAGCAAATTTACACACAAATTTATTGAAGTACACATTATACTAAATAAAAGTCATGAAACCATAATGAAGGTTATTTTATGCTTATACTAAATCCAAGATCAACATGGATTGTCTTGAACACAGAACTGAATACAGAACTGACGCAATCCAAAGCATATGTTTTTGAGCATGCTCATTATAGAAAAGAACGCCGGTGTAGACGAAGAGCACTTTAAAACCAAAATGCAATTTTCAGATCTATATTCGTTCCTGTGTTGACGTAGCAGTCCCGGAGCTGTTTGCAGATGTGGAATTAAAGTTATAGTGACGCATTTAAAGCGGCAAAAATTTAAAAAAATACGTCCATGGTCTGAAGGACAAAGCAAGCCATGATTCATCTCCTATGATCAAATCCATCTGCAATCATGCTGTTTATGACCCCCCCCCAATCCATTTGCTCCTTCTCCTAAGCCACCTTTAAGACCACATACCCTGATGTCTTCCATGTTAGAAGAAAATGAATGGGACAGTCCGAGTAATGAATTAATTACATGACTTAAAAATACATTTCAGCCTGAAATATTGTGGTTACGTTCAAGGTTAGAATCATGCATAATTGAGATCCACCATAGTTAGATCTTAGGCCTGAATTCACACTGTCCACCGTTGTAACAGTATCGGTTTTAAAGCCTCACTATGTGTTTTCGGAATGAGAGTAAACCCAACGGGGTGGAATATCATCAATAAGATTTATCTTATCTTATCTTATTGAACGTTTTACGAGTTCGGTACCTTTTGAATGGCGTCCTCTTAATATTCGAGTTAATTAAATTCTCTTTTTTTTTCCTTCCTGTTTTGTACCATTGTGTCATTTAATTCTCTTTGTCTACAGGTGCCTTCCTTTTCTGTTGGACTCCGTTCTTTGTGGTTCACACGACACGGGCCCTGTGCGAGACATGTGAAATCTCGCACTACCTAATGAGCACAGTGACGTGGCTGGGTTATGTGAACAGTGCATTGAACCCCATCATCTACACCGTCTTCAACACTGAATTCCGCAGGTTTTTCCACAAGTTCCTACATAGCACCTGCTGTTACTCGCCAAGCAGAATGGACGAAATCGTAATGATGCCATGAACTACTGTAAAGAATGAGCACATTGAATAAAAATAAATAAATAAATAAAATAATACGTTTGTATGCACATGCAATAAATCGGTGGCAGTCATTTATGTACATCAGTTAGAAACACTGGCCATTTTTTTCAGGTCCGCCTACCAGTAATGTGGGACTGTGTCGGCTGCCCTTTACCCTGCCTTATAAATGTTATTCTCAAGTGAAGCAATGGTATTTGGGTAGTTAAAGAAATGGTTAATAGGGGAAGTGTTTATGGGAGATTTACCTGATGAAAATCAATCAAGACAAAGACGACAGAAGGTGTATTACGCATTTTAGTGTAAGGAATCCCATCTGCATTACTTTCTGCATTAGTCTTTTTCTATACTGGACTGTTGCCAATGCTTTACATGCCTTTAAAGAGAAATGTGTTCTTGGCTTTTCGATGCATTGTGCCTATTTACCACGTCCACATGCAATGTGGAGGTCATTTAAAGTAAAGAGACATATGACGAATAATCACCGGACATTTGTTTTATTTGGTGAGCGTTAGATAAAAAGAGCAACAAATATATACACTAGTTTTGAAAAATGATTCGTTCATTCATTCATTCATTCATTCATTCATTCATTCATTCATTCATTCATCTTCTACCGCTTTATCCGATCTTCCATCGGGTCACGGGGAGTCTGTGCCTATCTCAGCCATCTATGGGAATGAAGGCAGGATACACCCTGGATGGAATGCCAACCCAATCAACCTACTGTGCACACTTTTGGACCGGGGGGGGGGGGGGGGGGGGGGGGGGTGGGCGGAACCGGAGAACCCAGAGAAAAAAAAAAAAACCCTGAGGCACGGGGAGAAACATGCAAACTCCGCACACACATGGCAACACACGGGAATCGAACCCGGACCCTAGGAGATGTGAGGCGAATGTGCTAAGCCATCGTGTCCCTTTGCACTAGATTCATAACAGTTTATTTTTCGTATTTTTTTATATATAAATACATTTATATAAATTTTTAAGACCACTTTTTGGGAGTCCCACGAATGAGTCCACGAATGCATTCTCCCGCAACCCGCACACACTTAAATATAATCCCACCCGCGTTCATCCATCAAATCTCGTCCCGTTCTGAACAATTTGTGTGGGTTGGGTGCAGGTCTCTAAGCCAAGGGCTCAAAAAGCATCCATTGAATTCTGCTTGCTCAAATGTATTAATCAGAAGAAGGGTTTTAAAGAATTTCCAGTTTTTATGGATCATACTCCGCCATTACGGTTGCACGAGCCAGTGCATTCTTAGTGCTGGTCCCAAGCCCGGATAAATGGGGAGGGGTGGCGTTATGAAGGGCATCCAGCAATAAAACATGTGCCAAACCAAATATGCGAATCACAAAACCATGATCCGCTTCAGGATCAGCCAAAAGAGGAAAATAATTGTTTACAAAAGGTAAAAAGGTTCTGAATTACTTTAGTTTGGTTTCTATCTGTATATATATATATATATATATATATATATATATATATATATATATATATATATATACATACATACATACATTATGTAAGGAATAATATGCTTTAGGGCAGGCATTCTTAAAGAGAAATAATTTAAGGAGGCTCATCTGACTAGAGTTAATGAAATGTATTGACTCACATTAGATTGCATTAAATGCAATGTTGTGACCCGTACATAGAATAAGTCAATTACACTATCAAGTCATTCTATCAACAGCATCTCTGTTTTTTCATGTGTTTAAAATAACTGAAAAAAAAAGCCCTACATTCTGAAGACATATCGCTGAACACATATTGCTCCTCCATTCATGTATGTTTAATACATTTTGATAGTAAAATTAAGATTTCTTTAATAATTATTCATATCAATTTCTCTATTATAAAAGTATGTATTTTAGTACAAGAATAATTAGAATTACATTTACATTATTGTATAGTGTCGATAATGCAAGTCCCTGTAGAAGTCGTGGCTATAGAATTAGAATAGATCATTAATATGAACCTGAGATTTGAACTACAATCATTGGATACAATCTTAATACACACACACACACACACACACACACACACACACACACACACACACACACACACACACACACACACACAGGTTTTAAATATTTGTGTACTGATACTAATGAACGGAAAAAAAAACAAATCCAATTATACAGTTAAAAATAAAACAGCGGCACAACGCAATCCATAGCTTGAACTACAACTATTTTAGCCGCTTTTCCTGACAGGTGAGAACGCTCAAGGTGAAAATATACGAAGACACTTGGACAGCGTCGACTGGTTACAATATCTTTTTTTTTTTTTTCGTCCGAAAAGGCAATTAAACTATAAAACTGACAAACTAATGACGTTTTAAAGCGGGCTACCTGCAGTCCAGGAGCGATATCGTGTAATGTGGAGCAACTAAAACAAAAGGAAACCGCCTAATTAACTGCTCATAAAGTCTGACACATTTTCCAGGGAAAAATATAAATGGCATGCCCTATTCTGTGTGTCAGGATGGGAACTTTTCCAGAAGCCACCCTTTTTCATTTCTTGTTGAATAATAGATAAAATGTCTGATCAAGTGAAGCGCTGTCAGTTTGCTGAAGCGTCTGCCGAAAAAGGACATGTGACCTGGAGCCGGTGCCAGAATATATATCTCAGGTGTTACATGCAAGCGGGTGACCTTTACATGTAACCCTTATCCTTCTACAACAATGTGTTCGTTATGGTCAATATATGTTCAATATGTACACTCACTAAATATGTGCATTAAACCATTACAACAGGGAAACGTTTTTGGTAATAATATGTCATGTGATACTTAATTTACAGCAAGAAATAAAAAAGGTAGAAGAAAAAAAGAAAAGAAAAAAGGAAAAACTGAATATTATCACTATATTGCTTGAATGAAATGTTATCGTGGTTACGTCATTTTAAACGAGTACTTGGCGTCTGTTTTGTTATGTAACATAACATACATAACAAAAAAAAAAGGTGGCTAGACAATATAGTGATAATTAGGAATTGGATGAGTGTATTTTTTTTCATTTTTAGATCTGCTGTATTTGGGCCCCTCCTAGTGCCCCTCCTAGTGCCCCTCCTAGGGGCACAGTGGCTTAGTGGTTAGCACTTTCGCCTCACACCGTCAGGGTCCGGGTTCGATTCCCGTCTCGGCCATGTGTGTGTGGGATTTGCGTGTTCTCCCCGTGCCTCAGGGGGTTTTTCTCCGGGTTCTCCGGTTTCCTCCCGGTCCAAAAACATGCGCGGTAGGTTGATTGGCACCTTGGAAAAATTGTCCCTAGTGTATGAATGTGTGTGTGAATGTGAGTGTGTGTTTGTGCCCTGCGATGGGTTGGCATTCCATCCAGGGTGTATCCTGCCTTAATGCCCATAGACGCCTGAGATAGGGACAGACTCCCCGTGACCCGAGGGAAGATCGGATATAGCGGTAGAAGATGAATGAATGAATGAAATGTATTTGGGCTCACTGTATTTCACATTACGTGGAAAATACTGATGTAAATAACTCAGAAATCAGAAAGGTTGTATTGCATTAATACTTATGTATTATTTAAAAAGTGGGGGGGGGGGACTTGTTTTTGTTGTTGTCCTTCTTTAATTTTGACTTAGTCATCCACCAATGTGTAATGACAAAATTTCTCACTGAAGTGTGAAGAAAGCAGGTCATGCTTTTGTAGCTCATTAAAACCTGGCATATCTGAGAGCCAGTTATCTGTGAAGAGATGAGCACAGATTTCTCACTTCCCAAAGCTTCGCTGCTCCATCAAAAGTGTTCAGGATAAATTTAGAGCCTTGGCATGTGAAGTGCAAATCTTTTATAACAACTTGTCAATGTATGATGTCAGTGTTGTTCTTTTTTTAGTCATTTATGTTGCTAATACGAAACGGTGAGTCTGATGTGATCGAGATGTGATCGAGATTTACCCATGGTAGTCAGAGACAGTGTAATGTTTTAAAGGTACAGGGGAAAAAAAGAAGCACTCTCACACTCTTCTGGAAGAAGAACTAAGAAATACAACACTCGAGAGTGTGTACATTTAGTAAGATAATTAACGAAAGGGTGTGTGAAGTGGAGGCACTGCTCTGTTACCATTCCTTCAGAGATTTTTGTATATATATATATATATATATATATATATATATATATATATATAGAGAGAGAGAGAGAGAGAGAGAGATAGAGAGAGATAGATAGATAGATCAATAGATAAAGCCATGTGTGCATCTCAATATATTTATTCCTATAATTCAATTCAAGAATTGAAACACTCATATTATATACGTTCTGATTTTTGGGTTTTCATTATATATACTCGATATAATGATTATAATAATGATATATATATATATATATATATATATATATATATATATATATATCTAAATGTCTCTCTAAATTATTTTCTTTACTGTTAATGTTTCATTTTGTATTATTATTAATAATAGTAATAGTAATACTAATAAAATAATAGTATATATATATATATATATATATATATATATATATATATATATATATATATATATATATATGTTATATATATATATATATATGTCTTAAGGCAGTGGACTCTGGACCAGAAGGCCACTAGTGGCGCCACAACACTGAATTCAACACTGTTGTGGATTAAGAACACAACACTGTTCAACACTGTTGTTTAAGAACACGTGTTGTTTTAAATTGTTCGACATCTTAATGGAGTGCATTTGAATAAATGAACTTGAACGCAAATCAGAAACTATTAGATTAATTCCGTTAATTGCTTTACACTGTACGCCATAGTAATTGTGATTGGGTTGGCAATTACGTGATCGTGGATTTCTATGTTTTTCTACATGGAAACCAAGAAGGATGAAAAGTCTTCTATCTATATATTCCCAGACTAAAACTGTGATGCAACGGGTCAAGAAATATGTGCCCAATGTACACATTTAGCACACACCTCACACTGCACATCTTTGTTTTGCTCATCGGAGTGACAGAAGTAGAGCTCCTGTTCAGTTTATTTCGGTTTTTCAGGCCAGTGCTGCAAAGTTTTGCTGATATTGAGCTTCTTTTCTTAGTCTACCCTAAATTTAGGCTGAAACTCTACATTGGAAAGTATAAGCAAAGAATCTTTTTCGAAACTTTCCTAACAAAAAAAAAAAAAAATAGTAAATAATTATTATAAATCAGCTGAAATGGATGTCATGGATAAACAGCTCCAGTCCTGATTACCTCTGAGGTCTCTAATACAAACCAAACAAGCAACGCGACAAAGGAAGACTAATGCAGTGAGCCGAGCCTCCGGTGCCGCCTTCATCACAGTTCAAGTCCGCGGGTTCCCGAATCATGACATCACAGCCACCAAATGACTGCAAGGACGCAAGAAATGAAGCTGGTGTTCCATCCCTGGACAGTCATTCCTCTCTCTTCTTTGAAGTCTGCGGAAGAAATGAGAAATGGTTATGACACTGTAGGCTCTGTGATGTTTGATAGCTCTCTCTCTCTCTCTCTCTCTCTCTCCCCCCCCCACCTTTTTCACAGCCAGTGAGCTACATGCTCTTACACTGATTTGCCCTGAGTGTGCCGAGGCTCCGAATCTGACCCTTGTATCATGAGATTTAACAACCAAAATCTATAAGTTTGCATTTCTTTAAAGTGCATGGCGCTGTTACTTCTGTCAAACTGTCTTTAAAAATAACCCAATAATAAACATATCACATATAGAGTTAATCAGGTAACCTTATATCCATCTACAGCAGAGGACAATTAATATAGAAGTCGGCTTCTTCTCATCATTATTATTATAATATTGGAAATAAAACCATAATAAATCATAGAAATGTTATAGAACTGTCATAGAATTATGACATTATTTTACTTATTGTTGGCAGTCTGGTGTCTAACACTGTATTTGTACACATATAATGAATTATTTGCTTATAAAGATATGGTTTGATCAATTGTAAATGATAATTTATAAATAAAGAAAAAAATAGTAAAAAATGATGTAACCTCAGAATTGGTGTTCATTTATATAATGATAATTCTAATTGTATTAAACCTTAGAATTAAAAAATAAATAAATCATGTAAACACAGCCAATCATGTCTAAACTGCTGGCCACAAAAATGAGCACGCCCCTAAGTGAATATGTCCAAACCTAATTAGCCATTTTCTCTCCCCTGTGTCATGTGACTCGTTAGTGAATAGAATAGACTATCCTTTATTTATTATATATACGTTACAGCACAGTGACATTCTTTTCTTTCGCATATCCCAGCTTGTTGTTTGGTAGCTGGGGTCAGAGCGCAGGGTCAGCCATGATACGGCACCCCCTGGAGCACAGAGGGTTAAGGGTCTTGCTCAACCACCCAAGCGCGTCAGCTTGGCCATACCGCGGCTCGAACCCCGATCAGCAGCCCAGCGCATTAGACCGCTGATCTACCCTCTGAAGTGTTACAAGGTCTCAGGTGTGAATGGGGTGTGGGTGTGGGTTCAATTTGGTGTTATCGCTCTCACTCTTTCATACTAGTCAGTGGAAGATCAATATAGCACCTCATGACAAAGAAAGAAGGGATCTGAGGATCTGAAAAAAACTCGAAAAAGTCGAATGGTTTAACATGTCAGGTTCCACTCCGAAACAAGCGCTTCTCCAGAACCCTGAACCCTATTGAGCATCGGTGTGCCATTCTCAAGATGGAAAGTTAAGGAGCGAAGGGTCTCAAAACATGCCAGCAGCTCCGTGATGTCATCATGGAGGAGTGGAAGAGGACTCCAGTGGCAACCTGCCAAGCTCTGGTGAACTCCATGCCCATGAGGGTTAAAGCACTGCAGGACAATAATGGTGGCCACACAAAATATTCATAATTCCGGCCCAATTTGGACTCTTTCACTTAAGGGTGTCTTCACTTCACTTTCTATGTCAACTTTAAGCGGTTGTTTTAATTAACTATGGTACGAGGCTCCTTTAAGAAATCTGTATAAACTGGTGATTCGTTTAGATTACATATGGGAATATACATACCTGTTGCGAATGAGCAGCTAATAGGCATAATTCATTGAAATGAAGGAAGTGTGAGTGGATGCTGAGTGTTTTTTTTTTTTTGTTAAGAAAACACATCTATCACCTCTTTTATATTCTATTCTAACATTATAAGCGGTAAGTGCGGCTGGGGAAAGGTCAATGATGAAATTATCAGGGAAGGACACGGACTGAAGTTTCTTTATTCATTTGTTCTTTTGATTGTTCACAGAAATAAATAATTTATTGCCCAAAGGCCCAAAGGAGACTTTGTTGTTCGTGTCTCATTCATTCAGCAACACAACTCACTCACACACACACACACACACACACACACCACATATATATATATATATATATATATATATATATATATATATATATATATATATATACACGAGGGGAAGTCAAAAAGTAAATATATATATATATATATATAGATAAAAACTATATATATATATATATATATATATATATATATATATATATATATATATATATATATAAAATTATACTATATATATATATATACAGACGTGGACAAAATTGTTGGTACCCTTTGGTCAATGAAAGAAAAAGTCACAATGGTCACAGAAATAACTTTAATCTGACAAAAGTAATAATAAATAAAAATTCTATAAATGTTAACCAATGAAAGTCAGACATTGTTTTTCAACCATGCTTCAACAGAATTATGTAAAAAAATAAACTCATGAAACAGGCATGGACAAAAATGATGGTACCCCTAACTTAATATTTTGTTGCGCAACCTTTTGAGGCAATCACTGCAATCAAACGCTTCCTGTAACTGTCAATGAGACATCTGCACCTCTCAGCAGGTATTTTGGCCCACTCCTCATGAGCAAACTGCTCCAGTTGTGTCCGGTTTGAAGGGTGCCTTTTCCAGACTGCATGTTTCAGCTCCTTCCAAAGATGCTCAATAGGATTGAGGTCAGGGCTCATAGACGGCCAC
Source organism: Kryptopterus vitreolus (assembly GCA_030449085.1). Classification (NCBI taxonomy): domain Eukaryota; kingdom Metazoa; phylum Chordata; class Actinopteri; order Siluriformes; family Siluridae; genus Kryptopterus; species Kryptopterus vitreolus. Next base: position 13,068,334 of record JACRUU010000023.1, read on the forward strand.
TTTAGAATAGTCCAATTTTTTTTTTTTTTCCTCTTAGCCATTCTTGGGTGTTTTTAGCTGTGTGTTTTGGGTCATTGTCCTGTTGCAAGACCCATGACCTGCGACTGAGACCAAGCTTTCTGACACTGGCTAGTACATTTCTCTCTAGAATTCCTTGATAGTCTTGAGATTTCATTGTACCCTGCACAGATTCAAGACACCCTGTGCCAGACGCAGCAAAGCAGCCCCAGAACATAACAGAGCCTCCTCCATGTTTCACAGTAGGGACAGTGTTCTTTTCTTGATATGCTTCATTTTTTCGTCTGTGAACATACAGCTGATGTGCCTTGGCAAAAACTTCGATTTTTGTTCTCATCTGTCCACAGGACATTCTCCCAGAAGCTTTGTGGCTTGTCAACATGTATTTTGGCATATTCCAGTCTTGCTTTTTTTTTTATGATTCGTTTTCAACAATGGTGTCCTCCTTGGTCGTCTCCCATGTAGTCCACTTTGGCTCAAACAACGACGGATGGTGCGATCTGACACTGATGTTCCTTGAGCATGAAGTTCACCTTGAATCTCTTTAGAAGTCTTTCTAGGCTCTTTTGTTACCATTCGGATTATCCGTCTCTTAGATTTGTCATCAATTTTCCTCCTGCGGCCACGTCCAGGGAGGTTGGCTACAGTCCCATGGATCTTAAACTTCTGAATAATATGTGCAACTGTACTCACAGGAACATCTAGTTGCTTGGAGATGGTCTTATAGCCTTTACCTTTAACATGCTTGTCTATAATTTTCTTTCTGATCTCTTGAGACAGCTCTTTCCTTTGCTTCCTCTGGTCCATGTCGAGTGTGGTACACACCATATCACCAAACAACACAGTGATTACCTGGAGCCATATATATAGGCCCAATGGCTGATTACAAGGTTGTAGACACCTGTGATGCTAATTAGTGGACACACCTTCAATTAACATGTCCCTTTGGTCACATTATTTTCTGTGTTTTCTAGGGGTACCATCATTTTTGTCCATGCCTGTTTCATGAGTTTATTTTTTTACATAATTCTGTTGAAGCATGGTTGAAAAACAATGTCTGACTTTCATTGGTTAACATTTATAGAATTTTTATTTATTATTACTTTTGTCAGATTAAAGTTATTTCTGTGACCATTGTGACTTTTTCTTTCATTGACCAAAGGGTACCAACAATTTTGTCCACGTCTGTAAATGTATTACAAATGTCCCTTTACTTTTTGACTTCCCCTACTTCCCTTCATGTGTGTGTGTATATTTATTTATATATATATATATATATATATATATATATATATATATATATATATATATATATATATATAATATATATAAACCACAAGAGCAAATATGTATAACAAAACTATAGCAATCACAAAATAAGACTTTTTTTCATTGATTTCTAATTTTCAGGCAAAACGTTTTATTCCAAATTATATTATGTGCACCAACTCGTGCGAAAAGGACGGGTTAAAGTTTTAACAGTCCTCCTTTTTTTTTGCTTCCTTGATAGTTGCCATCGACTAGCAACTTATGCACTCTTTCAAATCCATCAGAGAATTACCTGAAACAATCTAAATCATCTGAAATGAGAGCAGATTTAGATAGAAACCCCCATTTATTTGTAGTTAAAATGATTTTCAATGCAAACTCTGGCTTTTACCCTTTACTGTAACAGGTCTGACTCAATTGCCCACCTTAATGAGCATTTCTAAGATTAGCATGCACTTTAACATGGAGTAAATTTGGAGTAGTAGGTTCTACTGTGTGCACACAGCCTGCACATGCAACTTCTCACACATGAAGCAACATCCAAGAGCATCACTCACCTTTTCACCATCGTCAGCCATAAGAGCCTCCAGCTCAGGCATCCATCCCAAAGCATCTGCCATTTTCCTCACGCCGCTAACTACATCACCGAGCTCAGCCACGTCACTGTGCCGTGAAGAGCCCAAGGCAAAAGGTCCCACCAGGTCACGATTTATAAGGAGGCGAGCCACTGGGCCTCTCACTGATCCGGATAAGCTGGCAAATGGCTCCACCTGCAGATCACAAACGAAACAGTGACATCTGCTGGACAAACGGAGCAACCACAGGGTCTGGATATATAGTTTTAAATGAAAGTTGTTTTTAAGCAGTCAGATTCAAAAGGCAACCAAAAATACTCACATACGTGTGTGGATATAATATATTAATAAATAATATATTTATTAAGTATCATTTTGTGAATCGTAAAATTAAAATCAGCTCTAGTTTGGACAGAGCTGTTGTTCTGACAAACAGCTGTCATTCCAAATTTATCAGATGATAGATTTTATTTATTTATTTATAAATACATTTATTTTATTTATATTTTTATATTTATTATTATATTTTATTCATTCATTCATCTTCTAGTGCTTTATCCGATCTTCCCTTGGGTCACGGGGAGCCTGTGCCTATCTCAGGCGTCTATGGGCATTAAGGCAGGATACACCCTGGATGGAATGCCAACCCATCGCAGGACACACACACACACACACACTCACACACATTCACACACACATTCATACACTAGGGACAATTTTCCAAGGTGCCAATCAACCTACCGTGCATGTTTTTGGACTAGGGGGAGGAAACCGGAGAACCCGGAGAAAAACCCCCTGAGGCACGGGGAGAACATGCAAACTCCACACACACACATGGCAGAGACGGGAATCGAACCCGGACCCTGGCGGTGTGAGGGCGAACGTGCTAACTACTAAACCACCCTGCCTCTTTTTTATATTTTATATTTTTATTTATTTTTATTATTTATTTAAGCTCCTGTGTTGCAAAAAGATGAAAATAATCCCAGAGTTAAAGAGAGGTAATGACATCTCACCTCTAAAGACGTACCCATTACAATCAGCAGGTCTGCCATGGGAAAGTCGGTGAGGTAGAGGAAAAAGTGCTGCGGCAGCTCCTCGCCGAAAAACACAATGTCAGGCTTAATGACTCCGTTACAATGAGAGCAGTGAGGCACACTGCCTTCCATTATTTCATTCTAGGCAAAACAAAACAAAAAACGGCATAACTATCAAACAGGATTCAGTACGAAAAAGGAAAGATGTTACTGTTATGTGCTTAAGAACGACACCGACATGCAGGTCTTCCCCTTGGTAATCCCGACGACAGACGGTGCACGTGGCTGTCGCAAATGTACCGTGTGCCTCCACTAACTTTTTAGCTGGGATTCCTGCCACTGTTTAAAAAAGAGGGCGAGAGTAAGAGAGAGAGAGAGATGTACAATTATTAGTGCCCTTCATGAGGGCCAAACCCGTTTAAAATAACACACATGTGTGTATATATATATATATATATATATATATATATATATATATATATATATATATTAAATTTTTTTGTTATTTATTTATAAAATTACAGCTACTGAGTCATAATAAGACAAAGACATAGTAGTGTAATGGCGGGGCATGGTGGCTTAGTGGTTAGCACATTCGCCTCACACTGCCAAGGGTCTGGGTTCGATTCCCGTCTCGGCCATGTGTGTGTGGAGTTTGCATGTTCTCCCCCTCCCCGTGCCCTGGTGGGTTTTTTTCTCCGGGTTCTCCGGTTTCCTCCCCGGTCCAAAAGAGCATGCACGGTAGGTTGACTTGGCACCCTAGTGTATGAATGTGTGTGTGATTGTGAGTGTGAGTGTGTGTGTGCCCTGCGATGGGTTGGCATTCTATCCAGGGTGTATCCTGCCTTAATGCCCATAGACGCCTGAGATAGACACAGACTCCCCGTGACCCGAGGGAAGATCGGAAAAAGCGGTAGAAGATGAATGAATGAATGAATGAATGAATAGTAGTGTAATATCTAAAGACATATAGTATATAATGACTGTAAGAATAATAATAACAGAATTATACAGAAACAGAAAAACAAATTTTAACAGAATTTCAAATAAGTATTAATAAGTATTCTATTCTATTTTATTATATAGTGCAATTTTAGTCCTATGTAATGTTATAGGTTTTAGATCCTGAATGCAATATATACACACACACACACACACACACACACACACACACACACACACACACACACACACATATATATATATGTGTATACACACACACAAACAAAGACATTTAGGAACATTTGTTGGGAACAAATCCTTTTTATGCACAATTGTATACAACATGGTCATATACAACATAGTGTTTATTGTCTTGTGTGTGTGTGTATATATATATATATATATATATATATATATATATATATATATATATATATATATATATGTTGTGTGTATATAAAGTCACTATATTCTATCCAAATGTCTTTGTTTTAATATGGCTCAGTTGTAATTAGAATTTTCCCAGAAGTTGTTTTCTAAATGACAATTGTAGTATTCCTCTTTTCGTGCCACTCAAGGCAATATAAAATACATACAAACTACATGTCATTCCTGGGTATATAATACACTATTTGTTTACACTTCAACATTTTTCATATTTGAATTATGAGGTTGAACAAAACCATTATTTCCCATCAGCAGAAAAAAAAGCTATTATTTAGTATTTAGTTACTTTGTCAAATATTACATTACCGTAATTTCATCTGAAAGAAACTAAAACAAACGAAAAACCTGAATCTCTCCCAGTGCAGGCAGAACTGAAAATATATAAATATATATAAATAATAAAAAGTATATAAATAAGGCATAATGTATACAGTGAAGGGTCATATAGAGTGTTTTCCAAGCTTGTTAGACGTTACATTTAGGACATGTGCTAATTATTTCACAGAACTATTTCTTATTTTCACATCCAAAATATGAAAAATGATTGTATGGTTGAAAACAAACTCACTTCTCTCGAGTCCGTCGATGTTTTGTGTGTACATCCTGAGCAGCTGGCCTTTGTCATGAAGCAACCGGATGAAATAGTGTGTCAGATTGGGACGATAATTACCAGGATACAACTCTTTAGCCAAGGCAAAGAAAGGTTTAGGGTTGTAATGGAAATAGTTAATCTCAAATATGGCCTCGGCATAAGGGAGGTTGTACTTCTGGAGGTTGTCATAAAGGCCACTTCCGGGTGATCTGTCAAGAGGATATGTCATGAACTCATCAAATTTTTTTTTTCCCCTTCCATGAAAGGTCCAGTTATTATTAAGATACGCAATAATACTTCTTTAGCTGTTTACCTGAAATCTGGAATTCCGCTTGGAGTACTAATCCCTGCTCCGGCCATCACCACTATCCGTTTGTACTCTTTTTCTCGGATTCCTTTCGCAATGTCGTCCAAAGTCATTCTCTGTTTTGCACCACCGCCACGGCCTCCTCCAAAGATCCCTCTCTGGAAGCTTCTCCTACACCGTGAATATTGCTATATTAAAAATGAATAACAGCAATAAAGGCATGACATATACAAGAAACACTTTATGGGCAACAAATTTGCACCCCGCACCATTTACACCTATATCCGGTTCCTCCTTAAACAGCGGTTAAAATTCTTATTTTCTTTCAGTGTTGCAGAATAAAAACTTCCCTTTAAAACGAAGAAGACCGGGAGCATGGTGACTTAGTGGTTAGCATGTTCGCCTCACACACCAGGGTTGGGGGTTCGATTCCCGCCTTCTATGATGGGTTTGTATACTTTAAACAAGGGATACGGTGGCTTAGTGGTTAGAACTTTCACCTCACACCGCCAGGGTCCGGGTTCAATTCCCGTCCCGTGCATGTTCTCCCCGTGCCATTGGAGGAAGGGGGGAGTTTCTTCGGGTAGAAACATGCATGGTAGGTTGATTGCCACCTTGGAAAATTGTCCCGAGGGTGTGTGTGTGTGCGATGGGTTGGTATACTTTATACTAGGGGCACGGTGGCTTAGTGGTTAGCACGTTCGCCTCACACCGCCAGGGTCCGGGTTCGATTCCCGTCTCGGCCATGTGTGTGTGGAGTTTGAGTTTGCATGTTTGCAAGTTTCCCCATGCCTCAGGGGGTTTTTCTCAGGATTTTCAGGACCGTTTCCCCCCGGTCCGAAACATGCACGATAGGTTGATTGGCACCTTGGAAAATTGTCCCTAGTGAATGTGTGTGTGTCCTGCGATGGGTTAGCATTCCATCCAGGGTGTATCCTGCCTTGATGCCCGAAGACGCCTGAGATAGGCACAGACTCCCCGTGACCGAGGGAAGATCGGATAAAATGGCAGAAGATGAATGAATGAACAAAGAAGACCAAGGTTGGTCTAAGTGGCAAGCAAACCTCATGAAGGAATCATTTGCCAGATATGAAATGGAACAATATGTGTCCAAAAGTGTCCAGGACGTCAACCCAAATGACCACCTTTGGGAGATTACCAGTTCAATTATATTATGCACATTATAAATAATGTGCATTTTCTCCAAGCAGCTTTACATAATGGGATGTTTACAGAACATTAAATATGTATTCATTCAATATGATTTATGTGTTTTTATCCCTGATGAGGAAGCGTGGGGGCGACTGTGGCAAGGAAAAACTCCTTTGGGGAATGAGGAAGAAACCTTGAGAGGAACCGGACTCAGAAGGGGAAACCCATCCTCATCTGGGTGTTATTAAGTATTAAGTGTTATTAAGAGTGTTATTAAGTGTGTGATTGACAGCACCCCAGGTTTCCTCTCTGACATTCTCAACCAAAGAGACATGTCCCAAAATCTAGTAGAAAATCTTACAAGAACAACCATATAGGTATTTGATGGTTACTTTTTTTTCTTTCTTTTTTCCCCCCAAACCTTTGGCTATATGGTGTTATTATATATATATATGGTGCGATATTACTTACTGACATCCAGAAACACCGGAGTATCCATGTTGATTCCGGTCCAGATGCTGGACACAGACAAACCTCAATGAAATCTTCTTATGGACATAATGCGATACTGATAAACCTAGGTGAATGCAAAAAGAACACACTTTCCTAGTAAGAACACAAAAAGGGGAAAAGTGTATATTAATGGTGCAATTATGCAAGAATTATTGTATTTATGACTTAGGGCATGTTTTATACTACATATGCTTGTCGCTATAATGATGATTCATGTAAATCTAATACAAGACTGAACGTTATTAAAACTCTGTATACATAAGAGTATAAATCGACATTCACCTCTCAATAGTCCTGGCTTACTTTTGACATTTATAGTAAAACATCTCGGTAAAATCAACAACGAGCTCATATTGTTAGTTTTAGCACGATAACGCTGACAAATACAACGTATTAATACGTATGCACAAAATGTCACACAAATAAACTAAAGACAAATTAATATTATGTTGGTATTATATCGGATATCAGTGTTATGGTTCATTCTATGACACGAAGCTTTACCGTAAAGGACAAAATAAATGTACAGCACAATAAAACCTAGAAGGAAAAACAAAATGATCACATTTCTTTTACTATTTTAAGATAATATATTATTTGATGCATTATATATATTGTATATATAAAAGCATCTATCTTTAATACATTTAGGAATTCATATTAATGCATATTTTTAAATGCGCACATATTATAAAGTTACAGGTAGACGCGGAACAGTCCAGCGCCATATTCTTCCGGCGATATAATCACATATTTATCTATTATGTAATTATCTTATGATAGGAAATTAGACCAATATATGATTTATGTATTGTATTTATATTTTATTGTGTTTTATGTTTTTTTTTTCATTGAACGACTTTTAATAACTTTTATTATAGGATCAATTGGATTGGAGGTTTCAATCCGCGTAGTACGGCATTAAATATTAAAGTAAACTGCCAACGCAACAGGCGATGTTTTTGCTATATTATTCCACTGTTTATTATTGTATATTGTTGTGCTGTTTGGAATAAAGGTCTTACAACAATGGGTTGTTCAGAAGCTCATTTCCTATGCTATGATTGGCTGTTTGGTCGT
>JACRUU010000023.1:13078765-13191265 GCA_030449085.1 Kryptopterus vitreolus
CATAAAATGGATCTGGATAGTTTCCTCACTTCAGGTTAATTTATGAATATAGAATAACAAATAGAAACATTTTTATAGTGCGTCACAGTATTTTCACCCAATTTCATTTTTTCGGTTCAGTACTCAACTTTAATTTTGATTTGAACTACTGATCTATAAAAGATGTACATTTTTGTCTAGAAATAACAGGTTAAATGTAAGATTAAATGTAAGAAAAAGTACTATGTAGCTGAGGAAAAAAACATCTGGGGAAATGACTATTTATAATACTCCTGGAGATCATGGGGACTGAGCTTTAAAAACATGTCTAATATATGGTCTATATATATATATATATATATATATATATATATATATATATATATATATATATATAATATCATTCATTCATTCATCTTCTACATTGGGGAAATCTATATATATATACTATCTGTCGGGATACTAAAAAAATTCTCGTCCTGGGTTCTATCTATATATATATATATATATATCTATATATATATATATACTTATATATATCCGATCTAATCATTCGCCATTCTATCTTCTACCGCTATATCCAATCTTCCCTCGGGTCACGGGGAGCCTGTGCCTATCTCAGGCGTCTATGGGCATTAAGGCAGGATACAACCCTGGATGGAATGCCAACCCCCCATCGCAGGGCACACACACACACACACACATATTCACACACTAGGGACAATTTTCCAAGGTGCCAATCAACCTACTGTGCATGTTTTTGGACTGGGGAGGAAACCGGAGGAACCCGGAGAACCCGGAAAACCCTGGAGAAAAACCCTGATGCACGGGGAGAACATGCAAACTCCACACACACACACATGGCCAAGACGGGAATCGAACCCGGACCCTGGAGGTGTGAGGCGAACGTGCTAACCACTAAGCCACCGTGCCCCCTTTTTATATATATATATATATATATATATATATATATATATATATATATATATATATATATATATATATAAACAAAAAAAAATCGCTTACCATCCGACACTATACAAATTGTCTTTATTTTTTTGTGTTACTTTATTATTTTGATGTTTTTATATTTATAGCACCAGCATAAAATTCCATTTATTTGTCACTCATGACACTTGCAACTGATTCTGATTCTGATTCAGTGTATAAATGATTCAGTGTATAAACTCAGCATAGCAAGTATTTAAGGTTTTATTATCTCAGTGTGCCGTCTGGAATAACAGTGTGCTATCAAACCGCTAATTAGAAAAACATCTGGATGAAATATTCAGATGTTAGTGAAGGCTGTAATTAGCTGGTTCAGCTGTTGAATCCTACACACAGAGTTAGATTATGAAACAGGCGGTTGTCATGCCGGGACAAGCGGGTTACACTGCTGCAGAAGATGGGTCCTCAGTTCGATTCTGACCTCGACCTACTGCATGACTGATGTTTCACATGTTTGAACCTGACCTCTGTGTTCACCAGTTTCCTCTCACCACGGAAACAATATATGCCGGTGGGTGGGAATTTGTGAATGATCCAGCAGTGTACAGTAGTTCGACAGCCATCGACTTTACTTTATATAAATTAGAATTTGGTAAAGGGGGCACGGTGGCTTAGTGGTTAGCACATTCGCCTCACACCACCTAGGGTCCGGGTTCGATTCCCGTCTCGGCCATGTGTGTGTGTGGAGTTTGCATGTTCTCCCCGTCCCCGTGCCTCAGTGGGTTTTTCTCCGGGTTCTTCAGTTTCCTCCAGTCCAAAAACATGCACTGTAGGTTGATTGGCACCCTAGTGTATGAATGTGTGTGTGCCCTGCGATGGGTTGGCATTCCATTCAGAGTGTATCCTGCCTTAATGATCATATATGCCTGAGATAGGCACAGACTCCCCGTGACCCGAGGGAAGATCAGATAAAGCTGTAGAAGATGAATGAATGAATGACGTGTATGGCGTGGCTTAGTGGTTAGCACGTTCTCACACCTCCAGGGTCGGGGTTCGATTCCTCTACAGCTTGTTGTTGTTGTTCTTGGTATCGAAATAAAAGTCATATCAGGCATTATATATTATATTATATATTATATGTATTATATATTTCTATTTGCTAAATGTATTAAATAAACAACCAGGTACTTGCACACAGTGGTTAAGGCCTTGGCTTCTGGACCTGGAAGATCACAGATTCAAATCCCTAATGGGCCCTTGAGCAAGGCCCTTAAACCTTAATTGCTCAGTTATAAGTCGCTCTGGATATGGGCACCTGCCAAATGCAAATATATATATGTGTGTGTGTGTGTGTATATATATATATATATATATATATATATATATATATATATATATATATAAATGTAGGTAAATTCTCTGAGAACGACAGATTTACAGTACAGTGTTTTTGCAGATACGAGCCTACATATCCACACATTGATTCCGTGAGTCTTTGTTTACAGAAACTGATCGAGGAAGTGGAGGAGATGCTAAATAATTTGCCCGGTGTAACCTCAGTCCACGGGCGTTTCTATGATTTGTCGAGCAAGTATTATCGATTTGTGGGAAACCACGCGCTGTACTACAAGGATGCGCTGCGATATCTCGGCTGCGTAGAGATCACAGATTTATCCGGTGAGTCGTGGAAGCATTACCATGCACCCAATCAACCAATCACCTGATGACTTCACCGTAAACAATTCACCTGACGATATTTTCCAGAGAACGAGAAACAGGAGAGAGCGTTTACGCTGGGGCTCGCGGGGCTGCTCGGCGAAGGAGTGTATAATTTTGGAGAGCTCGTATGTCCCTTGAGCCTTCTCGCCATTTTTCTGTTCTACGGCACATTCCCGCAGAGCTTTTTACACTGATCAAAGTACACTGTTTTTATTTTTCAGCTGATGCATCCAGTGTTGGAGTCTTTAAGAAACACAGACAAGCAGTGGCTTATAGATACACTGTACGCTTTCAACAGTGGTAACGTCGTCAAGTTCCAGGCTTTAAAGTCAGCCTGGGCTCAGCAGGTCAGCAAGATTATAATTTCAGCTGCTTTCTAAGAGCTGCCGTAGGCTCCTGGTCTGCAAAAGTAACACAGCAGTGCCTTTTGCATTGCAGCCAGATCTGGCAACTCAGGAGATCAAACTGATGCAGAAGATTCAGCTACTCTGTGTAATGGAGGTGATTTTTGCGTTCAGTTCTAATCAATGTTTACATTTTTGTCATATATTGTATTATGAAAATAATCGTATCTCCCCCCCCGCCCCCTTTTTTAAGATGACTTTTACACGGCCCACCAATAACAGGCAGCTCTCATTCCGGGAAATTGCACAGAGCGCCCAAACCCCGGAAAATGAGGTAATCTGTGGTCACACAGCAAACATCACAGATTTCAGGCATGAATAGATTCATAGATTAATAGATTAAATTGCATAAATGCATGAATAGGTTAAAAAAAGCTACAAACAACATAACACAACATAGAGCTACAAACAACATATAACACAACATAGAACTACAAACAACATATAACACAACAAAGAGCTACAAACAACATATAACACAACATAGAGCTACAAACAACATATAACACAAAACATACACTACAAACCACCATTAACAAAACATAGACAAACAACATATAACACAACAACAAAAACATAGCTACAAACAACATATAACACAACATATAGAGCTACAAAACAACATATAACACAACATATACACACAGAGAGCTACAAACAACATATAACACAACATAGAACACAACATAGCTACAAACAACATATAACACAACATAGAGAGCTACAAACAACACAACATAGAGCACAACATATAAAACAACAACATATAACACATGAGCTACAAACAACATATAACACAACGAGAGCTACAAACAACATATAACACAACATAGAGCTACAAACAACATATAACACAACATGAGCTACAAACAACATATAACACAACATAGAGCTACAAACAACATATAACAACACAACATATAACACAACATGAGCTACAAAAACATATAACACACACAACATATAACACAACACAAACATAGAGCTACAAACAACATATAACACAACATAGAGCTACAAACAACATATAACACAACATAGAGCTACAAACAACATATAACACAACATAGAGCTACAAACAACATATAACACAACATGGAAAACTAAACAACATATAACACAAAATAGAGCTACAAACAACATATAACAACATAGAGCTACAAACAACATATAAAACGAGCTACAAACAACACATATAACACAACATAGAGCTACAAAAAACAACATATAACACAACATAGAGCTCCACAACAACATATAACACAACATAGAGCTACAAACAACACAAACAACATATATCAACACAACATAGAGCTACAAACAACATATAACACAACATAGAGCTACTACAAACAACATATAACACAACATAGAGCTACTACACAACAAGAGCATATAACACAACATAGAGCTACAAACAACATAACACAACATAAGCTACAACACAACAATATAACAACAAACATAGAGCTACAAACAACATACAAACAACATATAACACAACATAGAGCTACAACAAGCACAACATACAAACAACATATAACACAACATAGAGCTACAAACAACATATAACACAACATAGAGCTACAAACAACATATAACACAACATAGAGCTACAAACAACATATAACACAACATAGAGCTACAAACAACATATAACACAACATAGAGCTACAAACAACATATAACACAACATAGAGCTACAAACAATACAAACAACACAAACAACATATAACACAACATAAAAGCTACAAACAACATATAACACAAAAAAGAGCTACAAACAACATATAACACAACATAAGAGCACAACAACATAAAACAACATAACACAACATAGAGCTACAAACAACATACAACATAACACAACATAAGAGCTACAAACAACATATAACACAACATAGAACTACACAACATATAACACAACATAGAGCTACAAACAACATATAACACAACATAGAGACTACAAACAACATATAACACAACATAGAGCTACAAACAACATATAACACAACATAGAGCTACAAACAACATAAGCACACATAGAGCACACACAACCTATAACACAACATAGACAAACAACATTATACACAAATAGAGCTACAAACAATATATAACACAAAACAATATAACACAACATAGAGCTACATACTAACATATAACAACATATAACACAAAAGACATATAACGAACATAGAGCTACATACACAACATACACAACATATAACACAACATAGAGCTACAAACAACATATAACACAACATAGAGCTACAAACAACATATACAAACAATATATAACAACATAGACAAACAACATATAACACAACATAGCAAAAACATATAACAACATAGAACAACATATAACAACATAGCAGGACTGAGCTACACAGACAAGTGCATTGTCCTGACAAAAGTGCACATATAACACAACATGGGCTACAAACAACCTATAACCCAACTAGCTACAAACAACATATAACACAACAGAGCTACAATTTGACAACAACATGAGCTAGACAGTGCATAACAACAAACATCGTGTGCAAACAGAACAAACACAAAAACAGAACAGACAGTAAAACACGAACAGTGCAAACACAACACAACAACACAACAAAACACAAACACAACAACGACCCGTAAACTGTGATGTAGTGCAATATCCTCCTGCGATTGTAAACACTGGAACTATTTTACAAACTAGTGTTGAACACAGTTTGGCTGGTGTGCAAATGGAGCAAATAAAGCAGCAGTAATAAAAGTGAAACGTGGTAAATGTGCATGTAAACACTAACAATGTCCGTATGAGCAGTAGATACAATAACCATATAAAGGCCAGTAACGAGGCAGATAACTAGAATAATGGAATGCTGTGTGGATGGCGTGTGAATGTGTGTGAGTCAAGATCCATGCTGTGTGGATGGTGTGGAGTGTGTGTGTGTGTGTGTGTGTGTGTGTGTGTGTGTGTGTGTGTGTGTGTGTGTGTGTGTGTGTGGTGTGTGTGTGTGTGTGTGTGTGTGTGTGTGTGAGAGTCCAGTATTGTTGTGTGTGTTGAGAAGCCTGATGGCTTGAGGGGGAAAAACGATTGCAAAGTCTGGTTGCAAAGAGCCCGAATGCTTCGGAACCTTTTTCCCCGATGGCAGTAGTGTGAAGAATGAATGTGTGTGAGAGGTGTGTTGTTTTATATATATATATATATATATATATATATATATATATATATATATATATATATATATATATATATATATATATATATATATATATAAAAATAAATCCTAAGAATTTTCTTATTCTTTTTTTTCTGTAGTAACAGTATATTAGGACCTTTGTGGTGTATTATGTATAAAATAGGGGTCAGGGGTTAAAATATTTTTATTTATTTTATTTTAGTTAACTTGTGATGAATTGCGTTTCATGTTTCTAATACTCTAACTAACTGTAACAGATGTTATAATTATATAAATTTTTAATAAAATTATTGATTATTTTATATTTATTTTACACTGGAAATTATTCTCTTAAAATGAATTCCATGTTAAGGAATTCCTTTCTTGTTCATTTCGCGGTTACTTCTTTAGTGGTTGTTTTAATTGTAAAATACGGGACGTATTACCTCACATAGTAATGCACACTGCGTTAATCGCGCGTTAATAACATTAGTGGCGTTAAAGTGCATTTGCATTAACGCTTTAATAAATATAAGATGTATGATAAACGGATAAAATCATATTGCTTCATAAACATTGATACATTTTGGAAATGTATTGAATTGTCCAGTGTCATTGTTTAATATATGAAAATGTAAACACTGGCAAATTGGGGTGGTAAAAGAGGAATAAAACAAATGTTACAAATGTGCTGTTATTTGGAAACGCTTCAGGGTGATGCACTGTTCCATGTCAGGCCACATCACACCCACCCCTTCATTGATCCTTTTCCTGTTACGACATTTTGTTCCCTTTGTGAATGTCCATGTGGTTGGATGGTGTGTGTGTGTGTGTGTGTGCAGGTGGAGCTGCTCGTAATGAAAGCCCTCTCAGTTGGATTGATAAAAGGCAGCATCGACGAAGTGGATCAGACCGTTCAGATGACATGGGTTCAGCCAAGAGTACTCGATTTACAACAGGTGCTACACGGCGTTATCTGTATCATGGGATATTTAAAAATACATCACATGGTCAAAAATATACGGACACCTGACATCACTGCTGTATGTGCACATTTCAAAACATCTATTACTGTTATAATAACATCCAGTCTCCTTTTTTGACACCAACCACGAGGGGGGGGGGGGGGAAACGCCGTTATGGGTCTTGCACGCCACGCATTTGTCATGCTGGAACCGGTTTGTTCCGGGGAAGCAAAATTGTCATGCTTCCGCACTCAGATGCATTTTATACAAAGGTTTGCTTCCAGATTTGTGCCAGCAGCTTTGAAGGAATGACATTACGGGTGCGATGATCAGGTGTTCACGTATATTTGACCAAACAGTAGTGCAAACGAGGAGCTAATTGTGTTTCTCTCAAGATTAAGGGCATGAACGATCGCCTGGACTTGTGGTGTAAAGATGTGAAGAACATGGCGGTGTTGGTGGAACAACAAGCCCAGGACATCCTCACTTAACACAACGTACCATTCCCCTACCAGCACTCGTCATTCCACTGTTCCTTTTTCTGTGTCTACATTTTCACGCTGATATTAATGCCATGATTTTCATTTCCACGCTTATTATGAGCATTTATTTATTTATTTATTGATTGATGTTGGTTTTTCTGGGGGGGGGGGTGGGTGGGTAGGTGTATAGAATGCCGCATGCCTCAAATCTTGGCGTATTTGTCTTTCCAGGAAATGCAATTATAGTTAAGAGAAATTGAATTTTAATTAAAAATAGACAAAATACACATTCCAAAATAGAAAAAAAAACATATAAACTTTTATATAGGCATATAAGTCTTAAATGCACTGTGCATGTAACATTAACATATAGGGAATGTAATCATTATTTGTTGCTGTGCAAAACAAGATTAACGTGCTGCTAATTGTAAATATGTCAGATATATTATTTACTAAACGAATAGAACCAGGATTTAGACTACTGATGTACAAATGGGTAACAAAGGGGGGGGGGCAGCAGATACGATGTGAGGGGACGTCGTTTATTTATGATTTAACTTGCTTCAAAAAGGTGTCTCAAGGCGGAAATTTCCGTTCTAATCGTTCTCATCTTTTGATGAACCGTGTCTATTGATTTGGATGTGTTTTCTATCAGCATGACCCCTCCGGCCAGCCATCCCCATAACCCCCCCCCCCCCCACCCCCACCCCCCCGCATTCACAGTGCTCACTGCATGCTTGGATGCTTAGATTAAAATGTAAATTATGTGTGCGGCTTTTCACACTCGCCACATATCAACCTATTAATGGAGGAACAGCGATATGTAACTGTGGGGATATGTTAAATCTACTTCCGGTGGTATCGATACCCTTGTGCACCAATAAAAGGTGTAGTTTAATTTCCTCACCTGTCTGTACATTCGCTTATTCAGTTGCGTATTGTACACACCCTCTATAAGTGACTCAAATCAAACTTTCACAGGAATAAAATTCAATATTTGATTAGCAATTAGTGTGATTGAGTTGTATACCTATCTACAGTAGACATATAGCTGTATAAAGATAAGGAAGAGAGTGGTCATTCATCCAAGTTATTAAATCATTGAGTTTTGTTTAGATTTTTTAATGATAGTAAATATAATGTACATGACGTTTGAGAACACATACCTGTAACTTTAGTGTTTAGATTATAAAACTAATTTGCTGATTAGTCTAATTGGGCAAATTTGGGATCTTTTATGCGAAAGTAAAATTTAAAAAAATCAGCTGAAGAATTTACAAAATGACATGCCTTTCCCCTGAAACAAATCTTTCTCAAAATAAATAATTTAGAACATTTAAAAAATATATTGTTTTGGTAGCCGGACATTATTATGGTACAGGTATCCTGGCATATACTTTCTACACTGGCCACCTGCTCACAGAAGCAAATTTGTATGTTGTTGTTTTTTAATGAGCACTCATTGAATATTTTCATGTTTATATTTATATTTGTCTTGTGTTTGTTTAATGTAAATTAATAATGGTAGGTAAAAACTATTATTTGAGAAACAGCACATGCGTAGAGTGATACTTTGGCCCATAATTTTAAGATGATGTCACGGGTAAGAGTGAAAATGTATTTGTATAAGCCATTGTATAGATGTTTACATTTTCATTCTTACCCGATTAAAAAGAAAATGCTTAGTATTCCAATGAAATGTTATAAATACTGTGACATTATCTTAAAATGAAGGGCCAAAATATCACTCTATACATGTGCTGTTTGTCAAATAATAGTTTTTACCCACCGTCAATAATTTACATTAAACACACACAAACCATCGTGAAAATATTTAATGACTGCTCATTAAAAAAACAACAACAACAACACATTTGGTGAATTTGGCACTGTGAGCAGTGTAGAAATTCATTCATTCATTCATCTACGGCTATATCTGACCTTCCCTCGGGTCACGGGGAGTCTGTGCCTATCTCAGGCGTCTATAGGCATTAAAGCAGGATACATCCTGGATGGGATGCCAACCCATCACAGGGCACACACACACCCACTCACATTCACACACTAGGGACAATTTTCCAAGGTGCCAATCAACCTACTGTGCATGTTTTTGGACCGAGAGGAAACCGGAGAACCCGGAGAAAAAAACCCTGAGGGACAGGGAGAACATGCAAACTCCACACACACATGGCCGAGACGGGAATCGAACCCGGACCCTGCCGGTGTGAGGCAAACATGCTAACCACTAAGCCACCGTGCCCAGTGTAGAAATGATATGTTAGAATACCATTATACTGTATAAGTCTTATTCGCTCTGCATATTAAGTGAAATATTTGTCTTTGTTGAAAGCAGTGATTTTGTCAAGGTGAAACTGGTGTGATCTTTGTTGGGTTTGACATGGTGACAGTTGTTTTTGGAGGTTATTTCTTCACAAAAAAGAAAGAAAAAAGTTCTGTTGCTAAAGTAACACTGAATCTTCACGTTCCTTTTTATGCATTTCAAATATTAGTTTTACTTTTTGCGACACAAACTTTAATGTCTCTATTTTTTGCATATGGACGAGCACATGCACTGACTCCTGTATTATATCTTATTGTTTCCCTTCATTATTTTCCCTCCTCTTAAAATGACAAATACAGAATGCCAACTAAATAGAATAAATAACCTGCAGAAATGAATTCACACAGCTCGAATATGAACGAACTACCCTGGCTGTATTACTTTCACGTTGAGAAGTGTCATCCATTCTTGCTGTGGTGATGCTGCGTGCTTGTCTTTCCCTTTAAGAGCAAGGACAAGAGGAGCCATCAGTTGGGGGGAGGGGTATCGGCTGGGGTGGAACAGTCCAGTAATGAGCACATTCTGAGCATCATATGGCTTAAGACAATATAACATCCGTTTCTTTATATGTCTCTATATCCCTCCGCCCACCGAAAAGAGCGGGGGTGGCGGGGAGAGAGATAGAGGGAGGGAGGAAGAGAGAGAGAGAGGGAGCAGGATCCCTCGGATGTTTTAATCTTCTTTTTTTTTGGAATCACAGTCTTCCAGGGAAAGAGCTTCTTCACCTCTACATCACAGCAGGAGCACTGAGAGAGAGGAGGAGGAGGAACGGAAGAAATGATGTGCCAGATAGGACTTGATAGGTGCATGCTTGATGAAATGCTGCATTTTTGTATTTAAAGCACGATCTAGAGCTCTCTTCCATAGGTTTCGGTGGCTAATATACTGCTGGTGCGGCACATTAGTGGTGGCGGTGATGGTGATGGTGGTGAGTGCTGAGTGAGGTGCGATGTAATGTCTGCTTGAGCATCATCAACGGTGCTGTGTGGATCTGTGGGGGGGAGAGAGAAAGGGAGAAAAAAAAAAGAAAACAGGCCTTGTTTGCCTCCACGCAGGGAAAGCAGATCGCCGATGCGAGCCTCTGGCCGGGTGGAGAGAGACACAGAGACCATCTGCATGCCCATGGGAAGAAGCAGGCGTAATAAAGGCATCCATTACCACAGGCCCGGCGCAGACTGCGAGGAGCTTTAACATTTGGGAGATTAGTTGGGTTGTTTTTTTTTCTCTCTCCATATTTCCACCTTGGTTTTTTTTTCGCCTGACGAGCTCCGACGTGTTTTAGCATCGACCGTTCTCCCCCCCCCTTTTTTTTATATTTTTTTATATATATTTCTCTATCACGGCGTTTCTCTCGCTCGCCTCTTGCTCGTTTCTCTTAACATTCTGAGGTTTTGCCAAAAACCTGTTTCATGCATGTCCACTGGAGGCAGGTTTGACTTTGATGATGGGGGGTCGTACTGTGGAGGGTGGGAGCAGGGCAAGGCTCACGGCCGAGGGGTCTGCACAGGGCCCCAGGGCCAGGGGGAATACGCAGGGGCCTGGAGCCATGGATTTGAGGTTCTTGGAGTGTATACCTGGCCAAGTGGGAACAGCTATAAAGGAACCTGGGCGCAGGGGAAGCGGCACGGGATCGGTGTGGAGACCAAAGGCAAGTGGGAGTACAAGGGGGAGTGGACGCAAGGATTCAAGGGCCGCTACGGGAGGCTGGAAAGCGTCGGCAGCGGGGCGCGTTATGAAGGGACGTGGAGTAATGGCTTACAGGACGGATACGGGTCTGAGACATACTCGGATGGAGGTGAGGACAAATAAATCTTACTTTTAATCTTGTTTGTTTTTTTTTTCTTCTCCTTGCTTTTGTTTCGGATGTTTCTAGGTGTGTCATTTTTATATGAGTGCACGCTGAGTAAGCGAGTGGGTGGGTGGGGGTGTTCACATACATGCGCGCGCTCGTGAGCGTGTGTGTGTGTGTGTGTGTGTGTGTGTGTGTTTGTATAACATAGTAAAAGATCCGCTCTCGACCATATTATGTAACACTGCAGTCTGAATGTGATTCCCTAATCTAAAAAAAAAAACTCATTGTTTTTTTAGTTTATAATTAAATATTTAAAGAGCACAAGTATAATCATGGTTGGATGTTTGAAGGGGTCTGTCACCATTCCAACATCTCCACCATTTCATCCCATTTCTCCAGCAGCATCCACACACACACACACACACACACACACACACACACACACACACACACCTCTGTAAAGACAATCACCATGGAAACCGAAAGGCAACGGGTCATTGGGTCACCAGAGACACCACTGATCTGAAATCTGATTGGAGAGGCTGCCATGTTCGTGATTCCACTCCCTTGTGGGCCACAACTTCCGTTCATAGGATGAATGCGGAAAATAGTAACTACATTTAGGACCGTGTTAGGGCAGGCATGGGATTTCACAATGTACGCGCTGGACATACATGAGAGTTAATCAGTACAATTACATCTAATCTCTTTATACCGCTGTTGTCGTGTTGTGTAACTAATTAATGACAAGGGGATACATTTTAACTGCATATCAGATCAAATATTATTGTAATAATATTAATAGTTTATTGTGTGGATTTTCCAAGACTCCTTTTTTTATATCGGATTACGGAGAATTTATTTATTTATTTATTTATTGTGTAACAGGCTGATTTAGGTTTAAACAGACGTCCATTACAGCACCTTGGACAGCTTCTGGTTGAATGCCTGGTTGAACCGTGTGACGTCACTCAGAACACGTCATTTAATTGGATGCCTCGTAATTATCCATTCATTAAAAAAATAATAAATCAATATAATGTGGGGTTTTACGGTCCATGATTGCTCTGTGTTAAATGTAAAAGGGAAATGAGACATGCTTTAGAAAAACGTGTTGCGTTGTTTGTATTGGCAGCGCTCATGTATTGTGTGTGTGTGTGTGTGTGTGTTTTTTTTTGAATCAATATAGAGAAATCCACACTGTTAAATTAAAGGCTGATGATTCGTTATTTGTTCTAGTTTTTCAACTTGGCGCGTATAGAAATAAAGCTAGAGCAATTATTTTCTTTAGACAAAGTATCATTTGCATGTTAACAGTAATAAACCAAATTAGAGGCTAATTTATTTTTTCTAGATTTAAGGTGTTTATATTATGCCGCCGTTCTTACAGAAATTGCAATTTTCATATTAATAATGATAAACGTCAACCAAGCAATTGTACATGGTAAGCATTTGTTTAGAAAATAGTTTTTGTTCTTAGGATAACTGACAACCGTGCAAAATATTAGGTTTTTGATTTAAAAAAAACAAAATATGCCATTTGACACCAGGTGGCAGGTTCGCCTCACACCACCAGGATCCGGGTTCGAGTCCCGTTTCGGCCATGTGTGTGTGGAGTTTGCATGTTCTCCCCGTGCCTCAGGGGGTTTTTCTACGTGTTCTCCGGTTTCCTCCCCGGTCCAAAAACATGCACAGTAGGTTGATTGGCACCTTGGAAAATTGTCCCTAGTGTATGAATGTGTGTGTGTGTGTGTGTGTGTGTGTGTCCTGCGATGGGTTGGCATTCCATCCAGGGTGTATCCTGCTGCCTTAATGCCCATAGATGCCTGAGATAGACACAGACTCCCCGTGACCCGAGGGAAGATCGGATAAAGCGGTAGAAGATGAATGAATGAATGAATGAATATATTGCCTTTTTTCAGTTTCTCAACTGACCAGATGTTAATTTCCTTATAAAAATAATAGCACAAAATAATAGCATTTAACAATTATAATTAGTAATTATATAATTATAATAATATTATTATAATAATATAATTATTGAATTAGATGTTCAATACAAGCTAATATAATTTTTAATATATGCACAATTAATGCTGCTGTAATAAACATAAAAACATGTTACTATCAAATAGTATAAATGTGGTGTTAAATCAAATTTTTATACTCATGTTATTCATTTTTAACACGTAATTGATAAAGACGAGTGAGGGGAATGGTGGCTTAGTGTTTAGCACATTCGCCTCACACCGCCAGGGTCCGGGTTCAATTCCCGTCTTGGCCAATTCTGTGTGGAGTTTGCATGTTCTCCCCGTGCCTCAGGGGGTTTTTCTGCGGGTTCTCCGGTTTCCCCCCGGTCCAAAAACATGCACGGTAGGTTGATTGGCACCTTGGAAAATTATCCCTAGTGGATGAATGTGTGAATGTGAGTGTGTGTGTCCTGTGATGGGTTGGCATTCCATCCAGGGTGTATCCTGCCTTAATACCCATAGACGCCAGAGATAGGCACAGACTCCCTGTGACCCTAGGGAAGACCGGATATAGCGGTAGAAGATGAATGAATGAATGAATGATAAAGACAAATGAAATGTTTGTGGGAAAAAAATACACAGCAGGATCTAATCTATTTAAAAATAAAAAAGATGATTTTTCAGAAAGCTAAACGAGATAATGTACCAATAATGTACTGCTTGTTGTCGGTTTACTATTTTGTTTCTTCTTTAAAAAAAGGTACCTATCAGGGACAGTGGCTGAGTGGCATGCGACATGGCTATGGGGTGCGTCAGAGTGTACCCTATGGTATGGCTGCTGTCATCTTCTCCCCTCTGCGCACCTCCATAAACTCACTCCGCTCTGAACACAGTGAGGGGGCTCCGACACCTGATGATGGCTCTGCTGTAATTGGAGGGGCCGGGAGCCCGGTCGGGCGCGGAGGCTTTGTGCTCTGTGCCCAAAGTGACGCTGACCGGCAACGGAAGAGGAAAGGGCGCTTCCGGCAGTCCATCCTGAGCGGCCTGAAATTACGCCGTTCCGAGTCCAAGAGCTCCCTGGCCAGCCAGTTAAGCAAACAGAGCTCCTTCTGCAGTGAGGCAGGCATGAGCACGGTCAGCTCAGCCGCTTCCGACATCAACTCTAACGTCAGCCTCGGAGATGGTGAGACGGGTGCCAGTGTAGATGCAACAGTCACGGAGACCTACATGGGGGAATGGAGGAATGACATGCGAACAGGTTGGGGTATCAGTCACCGGTCGGACGGCCTGCGCTACGAGGGCGAGTGGTTTGGGAACAAGCGGCATGGTTACGGCTGCACCACCTTCCCGGACGGAACGAAAGAGGAAGGCAAATACAAGCAGAACGCGCTGGTGAGTGGCAAGCGGAAAAACATAATACCGCTGCGCACCAGCAAGATCCGGGAGAAAGTGGACCGTGCCGTGGAAGCCGCTGAGAAAGGAGGGGAGATTGCTAAACAGAAGGCAGAGATTGCGTTGTCAAGGTATGCACTCGGTCGGGTTCTAAATCAACACGTCGTCTTTAGTCCTTAACCACGGACTTGCTTGATTGTGAAATATTTATAGGTTTAACCCTTTGGAGATTTCAGACAGCGTGCAAAAATGAGGTTAATATTGTGCTGAATGTAACTTTTCTAAATGCCACTTGATGCAGAATGAGCCACGCTCGAGGAAAGGCTGAGGCAGCTGAAGGAGTTGCACAGAGGGCCCTTGAGGAGTGTCGTCTGGCCCGGATTATTGCCAAAGAACTCTCCCCGTCCTTCCATCATTATGGAAATGGTCAGTAAACACAATGTTTTTTTGTTTTTTTTAAGTTGGGGCGGTGGGAGCTCAGTAGTTAAGGCGTCTGGACCGGAGGGTCGCAGGTTCAAATCCCACCCCCACCCAGCTGCCGCTAGTGGACCCTTGAGTACCCCTCAATTGCTCGGTCGTAAGTGGATAAGGGCGTCTACCAAAAGCTTTAAATGTAAGTTTCCTCTGATGGACCGTTACGGTATGTGACTAACAGGTTGTCTTTTTACCCATCCACCAGGATTGGAATGCCAGAGACCAAAGCGTCAAGACAGAAAAGAGAAAGATTTGGAAGTGATTTCAACTGGGACCGACAGCCCGGAGCTCTGCACGCCAGACACAACTCCCCCAGCCCAGACTCCAGACCTGAGTCCTGGCCTGAGTAACCCTCCGTCGCCTCCCTGTACCCCACCGTCGCACCGCGCGAGGGGCACCTGCTTCATGCGCCAGAGTGCCGTGGACGAACAGGGAGGGGCCGAGATTCAGGTTCTCGTGGAAGGAAGGGGCATGGACAACGGCAAAAGCGGCGCGCACAGTTGGACGGCCGACATGTATCCTAACAGACGGGGAAGCAAAGGCGACAGTAGCCGCTCGACTACGCCGTCCCTGCTGGAGGAGGAGATCGGGCACATCAACGGACATGAGCAGAACTCGTCAACTCATCATTCGTGGGAGAACGGCTCTTCCAATCACAAACCCATTGAGCACATCTCCTCGGATAAAGGATGGGCGTCAAATCAAAAGTCCTGGAAGCATGCGTCTTCGAATCACAAAGCCAGGGAATACACCCTCTCCAAACATAAAGAGTGGGAACACATGCCATCCAGCCATTCCAACTCGACGGACCACAACTCTTCCAAGGTCAAACCGCAAGTGCACACGTACTCGAATCACAAGGCCTCGGGGCATCATTTGTCCAATCACAAAACCCATGAGCACTCTTCCTCCCATCACAAGCCAAAGGAGTATATCTCCACCCATGCAAAACCACTGGAGCGCACATCCGCCCACTACAACGCTAGAGAGCATGTATCTTCCTATCGCAAATCACATGAGCATGTCCACTCCAATCACAAGCCGAGCCAGACCTTTACCAATCACACTGCTGGCGAATCCAGTCTGAATGACTACCAGCCACCAGAGCAAGGAGCCAAGGGCTCCAGTCTGGGATGGACTGTCGAGAACTCTTCCCACTGGATCCCCTGCCACTCACAGCTGCCTGAGAAAGACAAGGAAAAGCTGGACGACTACTGTGTGGAAATGAGGTTCCAACCCCTAGACTCTGTTTCCCAGCAGCACTTTGGCTCAGGCATGGAATGTCCAAGTCTCCAAGGGCACAATTCGCAGACGCTACGTCAGCGAACTCACGACGAAAAAGAGTGGAGTCTCGCAGCCAGGGAAGGATCCATGGACTCCGTGCAAATGCTGGACAGCCTGAACGTTGGGGTGGATTTGGAGGAATGGCCGTTGCACAGGGACGTCACTCTTTCTCCCCCTTTAACATCCTCTCCAATAACTCTGGAAAATGACGGAGAGCACCTGAACCTGGTAAAAACAAACTCAGTAAGTAAGCCCTTATCGCATGGGTAGAATGATAATGGCGGCATAATTTTTGTTGTCAAATAAACAATAAAAGGTCATGCTAACATTTTTTTTCTTTCTTTTCACAGGGCTCCAGCTCTGTCCTGGTGGTTATGGTGATTTTACTCAACATTGGTGTAGCCATTTTATTCATTCATTTCTTTATTTAAACACAAATAAAAAGGCCTAGAGAATGTTAATAACAGCACTTACTATTATGAAAAAGTAAGATATGCACATGCTGCACACTTAGCATCACTTCTTTATGTAAGAGGAACCCAAAATTTGCATTAGTCCAGCCCATGTACACTGGGAAAACACCACGTTAAAATGTAAGTTTAATTTGTGGTTCCATCGATAATTATTACATTTCCATTCTTATCCATTAGGTAACTTTTCTTCTCCATTATAAAGGCCCAGTGACAGTATCCTTTAGGAATTCAAGTATTGCACATATTTAGGTTTTTGAAGATACAATATTGCCTGATTTATAATTTGTCATGTCTTTCTGCTCGTTAACGTCCTTTATTTTCCCTTCCGGCTGCACATCTGGCCTGCCCCCCCACCCCCCACCCCTCTGTTTTTTCTGCTATTGTAAACCTTAGTGAGATGCTCTCGTGGTTGAATGTACAAAAAAAACGTGAGGCGCTCGATAGAGTCGCTCCAAGACTACATGACCCCCAGCCCGTCAATCCCAGGGTACTGCCCTATAGGATCGCTGCAACCACAGTTCATGTATTAAATCTTACCCACACTCTGGGTCAGAGGTAAAGGCTGTTTTAAAGGGCTTCATCATGATACGTTTTCACCCCAGAGTAAAACCTGCGACGATCTTCCTTCTTTCCGTCTTAACGACCACTTTTCTTTTTTCTTTTTTTTTTCTTTCTCTCTCTCGCATGGTTACTGAATGTCAGCACAATTCAGTTCATGGCTTTGTTTTGTTCGCACTTTGAATTCACACTTTTACATACTCTACTATGCCAAACATGCACACCATACTTCCTGTATGACCGATACCACAACAGAGGTACATTGATGGTTGAGTATTCTGGCTCATGCTTTGTAAAGTTTGAGACTGTTACCTTTTGACCACTGCTTTCAATATAATATGTATTTCTATATATTATATATATATATATATATATATATATATATATATATATATATATATATATATATATATGTATATATATATATATATATATATATATATAAAATTAACGAGTTAGTATCTTTTAAATGTTTGCAAGATATCATTGATAATGCTGAGTGCCTTTTTTTAATTGAGGAAAAAAATAAATAAATAAATAATTACAAAAAAATACCATCCCAGCAAGCAGGCTTTGTACAAAGTGACGACATATACAGAAGTCGTGTAAGGAGGCATGGAACCATCTGTCTCACTTTCTCTCTCTCTACTCACCTTTGAACTGAATGGGTTGGCTTTAGAACAATTGAGCCCATGGAAATTTTTACAGCATGTTTGTTGGCCTGTATTCTTCTGCTGTTATTCTGTGTGATTTCTTTTTTTTTTCTGCCTGTCTCTCTGTCCAGCAACTTTAGGTGACAATAGGGACTGAAAGCAGTGTAAAAAAAAAAAAAAAAGAAAAACAAAGAAAAACAAAAAAATGCCAGCTTGTTTCTCAGTGGGACCTGACTGAAATCATCTCAATTAATGAATGATAAAAACTGCTACTGTATATTTTATACTACTCATCCAGTGACATCATCATGTTGTGGAAATCATTGCATGCCCAAGCATGCCCTTTCTTACGCAATGATTTATGAGATGTTTCCAAGTTATGTGGAAAAATTAATAAAATGTTTGAGGTTATGATACTTTTTATTCGACATTTTTCTTTCTTCTTCTTTAAACGAAAGAAAAAAGAACCCCCCAAAAAAATGTACTCACTTAATGAAGGATGGAGGTGGAAAGAAATCGACAATCTTAATAACAGAGCTGCTTCGTCGCCGTTGTTCGGAGTTCCCAGGGGGTATCTCACATTTCAACTGGACTTTGGGATACCATTTAATATAGTCTTATTTTTGTTTTGATGTAAGGAAGTATATAAACAGGTGAAAATTAAACTATAAGGTGTTATTGTGAATCCTGTTAAGGCAATAAAATCCATCAAATCAGCTGTGGTGCACAAGGGCATAAATTCTACAAGTTAGTGTTCTGCAGCAGTGAACACCATTTTTCAAAGTGGTATTTCCTTAGTCGGTGTTAAAAGAATAACAATCTACAATTTGCAGTACAGTAGGCGTTCAATTGGCTTAAGTATATGCTTTACATACATGGACGGGGTGGCGTTCAAGAGACCACATTCCTCAAGACAGAGGTAACAGATTTACACTGATGTGAAGACCCAAAACGAGTTATCAGTTCAATATATTTTGGAATTCCCATGTCTTCCCTTTTTTAATATCTATTAGAGAGGTGGTATAGCCCAGTGGTTAAGGTGTTGGCCTCTGGCCCGGAAGATCATGGGTTCAAACCCAACCACCACCAAGCTGCCACTAGTGGGCCCTTGAGCAAGGCCCTTAACCCTCAATTGCTCAGTTGTAAGTCGCCCTGGATAAGGGCGTCTGCCAAATGCTGTAAATATAATGTAAATGCTGCAAATGTATTATGGTGGTTTGTGGGTTTTTTATGAATACCACAAGCATTCTGTCATTAATGGTAAATGACCACCAAAGTGTCGGGAAGGTTACTTTAGTAATGGAATAGATTACATCTTACAAATGTACCCTATTCAAAATGTAATTAGTAGTGTCACTTTTCAATTACTTTATAAAGTAACATTACTTTTTGATTACTTTCATTCGTCCACTAGGTGGCACTTTAAGTTAACATCCTCAGGAAAAAGTTTCAAACCCTCGGAAATAAAAAAAAAAAATAGGTTGTATTTTTCGTACTGAAAATCATGCCGTCGTCTAAAGCACCGGTTTTACACAAAATTGTTCAGATATTACCCTATTTGTAATCTTTAACATTTGCATAAGTAACAGTAATTTTTTCTCAGTAACTGTAACGCATTATAGTTATTTTGCAATTAAATTACGTAACGCGGTTACATGAAACTACAGTAGTTACTCCCCAACACACACACACACACACACAAATATATATATATATATATATATATATATATATATATATATATATATATATATATATATAGTATAATGTGTGTGTGTGTGTGTGTGTGGGAGTGTGTGTATGTATGCAAAATGTACATAAATGTACCGTCTTAGAATGACCCAGTCAAAATCCAGACCTAAATCATTTACGTTTTCAGCGCCAGTATCCAGAGCGACGTACAAAACATGCTGTATCCTATTGAGAATATGTAAATCCTCTGGCAAGACCTGTTTTGCAAAGAAGAAGAAGGAATAAAAATAACAGTCTCTCGATGTGCAAAGCTGGCAGAGACATACCCAAATACACTTGCAGCTGTAATTTCAGCAAAAGGTGGTCCGGCAAAGCATCGACTCGGAACAAAGCAAAGTTTCATATTTCTTTCTTTCAATTTTTCTTGCATTCCCAGTATATGCAATCCTTTGTGTGGGTCATAAAATAATATTCATTGACATAATTTAAATGAATATAATACCAATAGTATATACTATTATTATACTATATTAAAGTACAACATTCATTCATTCATTCATCTTCTACCGCTTTATCCGATCTTCCCTCGGGTCACGGGGAGCCTGTGCCTATCTCAGGCGTCTATGGGCATTAAGGCAGGATACAGCCTGGATGGAATGCCAACCCATCGCAGGGCACACACACAATCACATTCACACACACATTCATACACACATTCCCTTTGCCCTACCTGGTAATAAAACCTATTCTGGTTCCGATTCATTTTTCACTGCCCTGTATATAGTATCAATACTACATGTGCCCATAGAATTATAGATCATATAAAGAATAATAACATTTACAGAATTTGGCAGACACCCTTATTCAGAGCGACTTACGACTGAGGGTTAAGGGCCTTGCTCAAGGGCCCACTAGTGGTAGCTTTGCAACGGTGGGGGTTTGAACCTGTGGTCTTCCGGTCCAGAGGCCAGCATCTTAACCACTGGACTAGCACCTCCCAATATTAAGGTATAACATATATTAAGGGACATATAGAGGTGTACCCTTGAACAAATATTTGAATGTTTGTACAGTACACTCTAAGTAGTCTCTAAGAATCCATAGCCTTAAACATGAATTAGGGCTGTCAATCGATTCAAATATTTAATTGTGATTAATTGCACGATTGCCATGAGTTGACTCACGATTAATCGCACATTAATCACATTTTCATTCATTCATTCATCTTCTACCGCTATATCCGATCTTCCCTCGGGTCACGGGGAGCCTGTGCCTCTCAGGCGTGTATGGGCATTAAGGCAGGATACACCCTGGATGGAATTTTACATACTCATCACACACACACACACACATACAATCACACAATCACTAGGGACAATTTTCCAAGGTGCCAATCAACCTCCCGTGCATGTTTTTGGACCGGGGGGGGGAACCGGAGAACCCGGATAAAAACCTCCTGAGGCACGGGGAGAACATGCAAACTCCACACACACATGGCCGAGACGGGAATCGAACCCCGACCCGGGAGGTGTGAGGCGAATGTGCTAACCACTAAACCACCGTGCCCCCCTGCATGTTTTACGATGTACCATAAATGTGAATACTTTTCATGTTTCTAATACTCTAAATATAACAGATTTTTGAAATAAATTGTATTATTATATATTATTATTACATTACATTATTACATTATATTATTATGGATTATATAAAGATGTATTTTTTTCTCTGGAAATGATTCTTTTAATATTAATTTCTTGTTCGTTTCAATGTTACTTTGTTTAGTGGTGGTTTTAATTGTAAAATATGGTACATGGCTCCTTTAAGAATTTGCGTTAACACGTTAATCACTTTGATAGCCCTAATACTATGCCTGAGAAGAAAAAAAAGATTATTTTCCATCAGTCTTCATTATGGCTTTAGGATTGCTGTGTAAACCCTGCTTCCAGTTGTTATAAGCTGCCAAAGCACAGGGCAGGTCAGTGTAGATATCTTTGTTAGATAGATTGCTCCTAGAATACTAACACTAATAAAAATGTAGACAATATGGCAAATATTTATTAATCAGTATACTAAGAATTTGGAAATAGCTTGCAGGGAATTGATATTTATTAATATTAATTAAAATATAAATATGGAAATACTATAAATAATAATTTAATCACTAAAAATAATTTATTAATATTTAACTTAAATAATGCAGACACTCACATTCACACACACATACATACACTAGGGACAATTTTTTTACACTAGGGGAGAAAACCGGAGAACCCGGAGAAAAAAAACCCTGAGGCACGGGGAGAACATGCAAACTCCACACACACATGGCCGAGATGGGAATCAAACCCTGACCCTGGCGGTTGAGAGTCGAACGTGCCCCTAAAAAAAAGGTGGGGAAAAAAATAGGACAGTCTTATTACAATGGCATAAAATAAATGCATGCATTTAATTACGATTTTTTCCGTAAGCAACAACATCTCACACATGGACAGCACATATAAATCATACAAAAAGAACCAGCAATACAGTGCACGTCTTCACATAGAATTAATATTAACATAGAATTATTAATATTATAGACAGATTCGAATATGTTTACAACAAA
The DNA here is from genome assembly GCA_030449085.1 of Kryptopterus vitreolus. Classification (NCBI taxonomy): domain Eukaryota; kingdom Metazoa; phylum Chordata; class Actinopteri; order Siluriformes; family Siluridae; genus Kryptopterus; species Kryptopterus vitreolus. Next base: position 13,101,670 of record JACRUU010000023.1, read on the forward strand.
ATCCAAAACGAAAAGAAAGAAAACACCGTCTTTCATTGTGAAACAAATTAAGACCATAGGTTTTAACTATTCATTTATGAATGCATATCCATATCATTAACCCACTGGGTAATTTAAAGCCAAAACAAAGATACCTTTTAGATGCATTTTAATTTACATGAGCAATGTCAGGATTGGAATCCAACCACTTGGCAACCCTTAATAGAGGTACATTTCAAATTTGACATTTACAAATGAGTTATCCGGTTTTTTATGCAAACCCAGGGTTATAAAACTATAATATTTTATGTTGTTAACCTTACGTTACAATGTCAAACATATACAGATTAGGAATATTCAGGATTCATTGCTAATCCAATTTTTTTTAACCCTGGGTCATTTTAAACCATGGGTAAACACAATCCTTGGTTATCTTGTTTCTCATTTCACACTGCTCATACTTTACCTTGGGGTTAACAATTAACTTTGTTTGGATAAATAAAAACGTGCGCAACTCTTGACATTTTTAACTCGGTATCGTCTTTTTTTTTTTTTTACCCAAGGTTAACGCCACGAAAGGTTTCAGAGCAGGGTTTCATCATAATCCGGGTTTTTAAAAAAAATGTATTATAAGTTCTCTACACAGGGTTAAATGCAGGGTTTAAACTGACGCATGCACAGTAAAAAAATAAAAATATAATATAATAAAACAAGTATGGATTTGAGTTATGTGTGGCGTATAGGGTAAACTTTTCTGTGTACAAACAGTATATTAATGGATATTTAATATTTTGGTGAACTAACTTCTTTTTTTTTTACTGTTAAGTGTGAAAAAGCCCTATAGGCTACCAGTTTGACTTCTAAGGCCTGTGGTTTAGAAGCCAGATACATTTTTCATCAGGGTCTGCTGGAAGCCACACAGTGTGTGTGTGTGTGTGTGTGTGTGTGTGTGTGTGTGTGTGTGATTGATCTCTCCCTGGCCAAATGGAAAGGAGACATTTATACAGGTTTAGCTTAGATTTCCTTATTTTGCCCCCTGCTGCTGTGAATCCGCCCATGTTATTTGGGTGTCAGCCTCGTTCTGGTTGGAGGGAGGGAAGCAGGGGGACTGGTCATAGAGGTCCGATGCGTCACGTTTATTTGGGCCTTGTGGAGCCCCGCCGGCTGCGCGTCGCCCGACTGTGTTTGTTTGGGGTTTTTTTTTTTTTTTTTTTTTTTTGCCTCCTTCTTGCATTACCGGAACCGCAATTTTGACTCCTTTCTTTCTCTCGCTCTCTCTCTCTCTTTCTGTCTCTCGCTCTTGCATTTGTGGATCCAGCCGGAAAACTGATAAGGTATCGAATCGGTGCGGGTGGAGGAGTAAAAAAAAAGGGAGAGGGAGAAAAAAAAAAGAAGCACAGCGCAGCTTATAACGACATGTTAGGACCGAGCATGCCTGGTGTCGGTTTTCCCCCCGTAGCAGCCGCGGTGTAGCCAGCTTACTGAAGTGCACCGAGCTAGGGATGGGTCTGAGCATTATGCTGCTCGGATGCCATTGTGCAGAGTGATTTTTTTTCCCCCTACTTCCCTCCCCTTCTTTCAGTTTCCTCACCGCTATTTTTTCTCCTCCCGCTTCGCGCATTCATTCTATTTGCTTTTATTTTATTTATGTATTTCTTTTTGCATGCACTCATTTGTTTCTGTTAGCCAGAGACGGTTATAGCAAGGACATTAGCCAAGCTGGTATATAAAAACGAGCGGCTTCTCTTTCCTCTGCTGTCTAATGCTACGAGCGGCTAGCTGCTAAAGTTGCTTTATTAAAAAATGTAAAAAAAAAAAGCACCCTAATCGCGTTTAGCCACCCTTTTTTTTTTGCAAAGAATGCAATACGTGCATTTAAACCGAATATGCATTTAATTTTGTGCAGAAGGTGAGGGTTTTGTTGATGTGCACCAATTTTTTATTTTTCCCCCCTGCCGGTTATAGCAGGCTAGCTTAGAATGCCATTCAGGACACATTGGTCCTCTTTAAAATGCACAGTGGTTGTTTGGTCTATGGTGTGTTGTTGTTTTTTTTTTCTTTTTTTTTGGACGTGCATTTTGAAAAAGTATACATTTTGAGATTAAAAAACAAACAATGGCATGTACAGTTTTGATAAATACACGTTATCTTCAAATGCATCCTTGCAAAATTAAAGCACTTTCAGGTAAACCGATATTGTCTCTGTCTTACAGGTACACTGCTTGGTGAAGGGTTTTTTTTTGTGTGTGCAAATAATGTAACAAGGCTCGTTATACTTCTTTGCTTTTGACAACCTGCCTTTTTTTTTCTTTTTTTTGGGGGGGGGACTTTTTTTTTTTTTTTTTTTTTTTTTTTTAAATAACCGAGGACCTGTGACCGCTGAAGCCATACATGTACAGCGGAAGGATGACCGAGGCATGGCAGCAGCAGCATGCAGTGGCTCCACCTCCTGTTGCACATCCACTTCTCCAAGGGGCTGAAAATCCTCTCGGTAGTGCCGTGTATGGGATCGTCCTTCCAGCAGATCCTGCTTTGCAGCAAGCGCAACACGGCCAGCACGGCCAACAGCACGCGGTGCCCGCTCAGCAGCCGTCCCTACAAGTCGGGAGTGAGGGTGGGCACAAGTGTGGAGCGTGTGGCCATGATATCTCTCACCTGGCAAACCCGCACGAGCACCAGTGCATGGTGAGCCAGGATCGCTCTTTTCAGTGCACCCAGTGCATGAAGATCTTTAGCCAGGCGACCGATTTGCTGGAGCACCAGTGCGTCCAGGTAGAGCAAAAACCCTTCGTCTGCGGCGTTTGCAAAATGGGATTCTCCCTCCTCACTTCGTTGGCGCAGCATCACAACGAGCATTCGAATGGCAACAACCCGATGAAGTGTTCCATCTGCGAGAAAACCTACAGGCCAGACTCCTCTTCCGCAAACCCCCAGCAGCCATCGACGGGCGAGACGTCCAGCAGTGGCGCAGCAATGGGGTCCTCGTCGTCCACCGCTTTCCAAAACTCGGACCGGCCCTACAAGTGTTCGGTGTGCTCGAAGGCGTTCCGCCACCTCTCCGAGCTCTCGCGGCACGAGCGAGTGCACACGGGCGAGAAGCCCTACAAGTGCAACACGTGTGAGAAGAGCTTCAGTCAGGCGTCGCATCTAGCGCACCACCAGCGCACGCACAGCGCCGACCGGCCGTACAAATGCGCCGTCTGCGATAAGACCTTCAAGCACCGGCAGCACCTTGTGCGCCACATGTACGCCCACTCCGGAGAGCACCTGTTCAAGTGCAACTTGTGCGAGCTGCACTTCAAGGAATCGTCCGAGCTGCTGCACCACCAGTGCCAGCCCGCCGGCGAACGGCCCTTCCGTTGCGCCACGTGCGGCAAAACCTTTAAACGCCCGTCGGACCTCAGGCAGCACGAGCGCACCCACTCGGAAGAGAGGCCGTTTCAGTGCGAAGAGTGCCAGATGAGTTTCAAGCAGCAGTACGCCCTCGTGCGACATCGCCGCACGCACAAAAACCCGGCGGAGCGTCCCTTCAAGTGTAACCAGTGCGACAAAGGCTTCCTGCAGCCATCCCACCTCCTGTATCACCAGCATGTTCATGGGATTGAGAACCTGTTCAAGTGTGCTGCGTGCCAAAAGGGCTTCAGACAGTCTGGGGAGCTGCTGAGGCACAAGTGTGGGGAATCCGGCTCGGGCTCCAACGCGCCGGAGAAACCGTACAAGTGCGACGTGTGCGGCAAGGGCTATAAAAAATCGTCCACCCTTCAGCGGCACCAGAACTCCCACTGCACGGAAAAGCCGCTCAAGTGTTCCTTGTGCGGCCGGCGCTTTCAGTCCTCGTCGGACTTCGTCCAGCATCACTGTGATCCCGCCCGCGAGAAACCGATGAAGTGCTCGGACTGCGAGAGGCGCTTTAAATATTCGTCCGAGCTCCAGAGACATCGCCGCGTCCACACGGGGGAGAAACCTTTCAAGTGCCCAACCTGTGACAAGGGATTCAAGCAGCGAGAGCACTTGGCCAAACACGGCATCGTCCACTCGCGGGAAGCTCAGTTTAAGTGCGTGTGGTGCGGCGAATGCTTCGGGGAGCTCGGGGCCCTCCAGGAGCACACGGTCCAACACACTGCAGAAGGAGGGGGCTATCCAGTAGCCCCGTGCATACAATAGTGGTGCTCCGGTATCGTTCGCCTCCCGTCTTGTTTAACGAAGCCACGAATATATATATAGTGCTTGTATGACAAACTTGCTGGTATTCTACACGTGCTATAATTTATTGAGGTTCATTTCAAGACTGTGGTATTTGTTTTCAAGTCTCAGTACCATATTTTTCAGCCAGGCCTTAACAAAGAGCTTCGTTGTGGAAATATAATAGGTAAAAAAAAAAAAGTGTTTATAGGGTATACATTCAAGGATGCCTCTTGTAGTTTTTTTTAAGCTCCTCTCCAATATTTGAAAGTATTACAGTGCTTTGTAACCCATTTTCACAATTTTAATATGAATGAGGTCAATTCAGCTGCTTTGTTGGATGATAAATTGGGATTTCACTGGCTGGAAAAATGTTCGAGGCATGTGACAGGCAGTGTTACTTTTCCATCTTGTACAGTACATGTACACACTCTCATGCTTTTTAACTTTCGCAGTACTCGTGTGTGTGTGTGTGTGTGTGTGTGTGTGTATATATATATACATATATATATACATATATAAATATATTAAGGCATTATCTGCTCCCTGTAGTCATTTTTACCATTTAAACTTCCAACGCCTAACCCATGATGTAACAGGGTATGTGTATGCATGAATAATCTAAACTCTATGTTAGTATTTTATGTTGTAAACTGTAACTGGTGATTTTTTTTTGTATGTCGTCTTCTAGGCAAAAGAACAAAGGTAGTTACTCTGAAGTGATGCAGTTGTATGTGACGAGTGTCGAATGTGGTTAATTCATCCCTGCAGTTATCATAGCTATTTAGATGATTATCGGTAACACTAATACAGTTTACAGTTTGGACTCCTGTTTTAACTGCCCAGTAACAGCATGTCTGTCACAGCAATTTAAAAAAAACAAAAAAAAAAAAAAACAAGCTGGTGTTACTTTTTTTTTTTTTTTTTTTTTTTTTTTAATCGTTGCTCTAATATCTTCAGTACTATTCAGAAATTGATGGGTGTTTTTTTTTTTTTTTTTTTTTTTTTTTTTTTTAAGATTTAGTACAATTTAGTGTTTGTTTCCATACTGTAAACTATATGTCTACAATCATTCCTTTCTAAGTTATTAGTTATACTGTTATTTTTCTTACAGTGGATGTAGTTTTACCTTTGCCATTTATTGCCCTTTTTTGCCATTTATACTATGCTTTTAAAAGTGTCCCATAAAAACATTAGGTTTTACATCCTAATGTTATTAAAAAAAAAGGTCTAGAAACGAAAAACACCTCATTCATCCTTCATTAGCATATCAATCCTTATTCCCTGTTATTATTTGGATAATTCCACAGCATTCATACAGGCATGCATGCATCCTGTAGAGATGTGATGGGAAACGATAATATTAATATATTATGAACATTTAACAATTTTTTTTTCCCGGAATAACCCTGTAAGTCCCTCCTTTGATGTTTTTAATAGGCATCCTAATGATAGGATGTAGCCTGCTTATCCTCAAGTCTAGTACCATTTGCACCATTCTGTAGGATTATGTTTTGCTCACTTTAACATTTGTATGTGTTTTTAAAGATGAGGGGGGGGGGGGGATTAAAACGTGTATATAATTATATCTCTCTCTCCGTGTGTAATAATTTGTCCTCTCTTTGCACTTGTATGTATTGTGATCATAGGCTACAATGGCATTAACCAATAAATGTTTGCAAATACAGTATATGTATGTTTCTTGAACCCATACGACAAGAAATCGTTAAACACTTTTACAGATATGAAATCAGTCAATCGTGCTTTTTAATTGAAACGTACAACAACAATAATAATAACAAAAATAAAAATACCCCCCCCCCCCCCCCAACCTACCCCCCCCCCCCCCCCCACACACACACCACACACACACAACACACACACACACACACACACACACACACACACACACACACACACACACACAAACACACACACACACACACACACAGGAAGCTCGTTTAAGCGCTTCCGGTGTTTCAGTTATGGAAGCAGCCGCTTACGCCTAGTACCCAATGGCTGATTGTATCCTACCCAAGTGCACTACATATAGTGAGAAACCAGCGCCGCTGCACACTCCGCAGTGCACTTTCTAACCCAATGAGACGTCAATTGGGATTCGGTATCTGATTCTGCGGTTTGAACCTGAAGGGGTGTGTGCGAGCGAGCGAGCTAGCTAGCTGGCTAAGCAACGCAGAGGCTCCCACTACCCGTCTCAGCAGGGAGACGTTATTATTATTATTATTGTTATTATTGTTGTTTTAACGCATAATAGCCGTGTGTTTAATGCGTAACTGCAAACGGGACACCGAAAAGTCGGACATTTTTCGGATATAACCGCGTTGGGTTGCGGGACGTCTTATGTCAAATCGAGCTTAGCGTTGTAGCTAACCGTCTGCCCGTGTGCGTTATTGGATTTCCCCAAACATTAGCTCGCCATGTAACGCTCCGGCGGAATAATGCGAATTAACGTAAATGTTTATTTACGTACAGGTATAACCAGAGGAATGTCAGCCAAACCGACGTGGGTATTATTTTATTTTCATTTCAAATACATGTATTAATCGTAGCCAGGGAGTAAATAGCGAAGCGCTCGCCAGCGTTCACGGGAATTTGACGTTGTTTTAAACGAGTTTATTGTTGTTTTTTCAATGAGGTTTTCAGCAAGAGAAAAGCGTTCGTTGTTCGCGTTTTGCAAGCCACTTTAGATTCGTACTTCCATGCGTAGCAAGCTTCGCAGGTGGCATGTTGCTGCAGATGCAGGTCGCTGCATCGAAATCCAGCTGTTAATCCCGCATCTGGAAGACGCCCGTCTAAGGCAGCCGGCGATGCTACCTTGGCGAAATTCCTCCTAACCGGCGTTATTACGCTGGCTCTGTGTCAGAAAGCGTGCAGGCTGCTTTCCGGCACATTCGGACACTCCTTATCGGGCTTGAATAGGAGGTCATGGTACCCGCTGCATTGCGGCCCTGTTTCACCGGAGAGACCAGTCGTACATTGCTACAGTGAAACAGGCCATCCCCAGAACTGCGAGAAGACAAGGCCTGCTTTGCCGTGTCGTGTTGGGAGTGCTGTGGTCGGTGGGGAAAAGACAGACCCATCACCGCCCATGCCCGCCATGCCTGGTCCGGCTGCCAGCAAAGCGCGGGTGTACGCGGATGTGAACACTCTGAAGAGCAAAGATTACTGGGATTATGAAGCACACGTGCCTAGTTGGAGGTACACACCTTGTCCTTTTAATATATAGACCCGTTTGCTTAAAAAAGTCCACACATTGGTGCTTCACAAACCCATACATGTATTAAACGTTTCAACAAATAGCTCATTACTACCCCTTCATTACCCAGAGTTGATTAAGTGTATAAACACTTTCATGTGTCGTGTTTTTTTGTGTGGACATTTTCCAATTCAATGAATACTTCAAAATTGTTTTTATTTTGCCAGTTGCCATCTAATATGATTAGGTCATTAATTATAGCGTATCTCGTTTCTCACTTTGTTTTAGCAACCAAGACGATTACCAGTTGGTCCGGAAGCTTGGAAGAGGCAAATATAGCGAAGTGTTCGAAGCCATCAACATCAACAGCAATGACAGAGTGGTGGTGAAAATACTGAAGGTGAGACATCGAGCTGTGAATCTTAAACTGGCTTTAAATGTATTTATTTTTAAACCAATGTTATGAAATTTCCATGCATTCTGTGTACTGAATAAATCACGGTGGTGAGAAACACATGAAGCAGAATAAACGAATGTCTGATTGACTATTTTAATCCCTTTTAGTTGAGGACATTTCATATCCACATTTAATGTCGTTCATGCATGAATAAATACTTATAATAAAAATAGTTTCTTTTTATTAGACTGATCAGTGGTTGCTTTGCTGAAACCAAGGCGTTTCTGATGTTCCAGTTTACATAAATGCGCTCATGGAAGTTGACTCGTGGCTTCTTTTTCTCTCGTTCTTTCTCGCTTTTGCAGCCTGTCAAGAAGAAGAAGATCAAGCGTGAAATCAAAATCCTGGAAAACTTAAGAGGAGGAACCAACATAATTCGCCTTGTAGACACAGTCAAAGATCCCGTGGTAGGTTTATGTCGCAATGTTTCTCCATCTGACTGCAAGCCAGAGCATCTGCCTTTATCAATAAAGACAAATCAAGATTAATAATTGATTAAGTAAAAGTTGTCTGTACTTGTTTCAGTCCAGAACACCAGCGCTAGTATTTGAGTGCATCAATAACACAGATTTCAAGGTACTTAAAAAAAAACATAAATAAAAATTGAATCCAAGATTTATATAAATGCATGAGAAATTAGACAGTGTAAATGACTTGCTTACTTTCTTTTTCTTGTATATTAGGATCTCTACCAGAGATTAACAGATTTTGACATTCGTTTCTACCTGTATGAACTTCTGAAGGTAAGGGTATATATTTATCTTGCCCTATTGTCAGCATAATCTAGAACCTTGCTAAATCTTATTTGTGGGTTCTTTCCAGGCTCTGGATTATTCTCACAGTATGGGAATCATGCATCGGGATGTAAAGCCACACAACGTGATGATAGACCATCAAATGAGAAAGGTAAAAAAAAAAAGCATTAGGATAGTATGATTTTATAATCTCTGCAGCAAAAGAATATTGCAGATTCCTAGGTGCAAGAACGTTTTTGTAGATTTATGCTGCACTCTTCTATCACATGCACAGTTTCGGAGTATGTGATTTATTCTGTAGCTTGAGATGTGCGAGAGTGCCCAGTATTACAAAATCAAATGACTAGCGTTTGCAGTCAGACTGTGTTTAATGATGGCATTAGATCTGTCTGAGCCTGACAGATTTATAATGAGGTGCTCATTGCATAGTATTTAATGTTCATATATATGTGTGTCTGTGTGTGTGTGTGTGTGTGTGTGTGTGTGTGTGTGTAGTATATATATATATATATGATGTATATATATATATATATATATATATATATATATATATATATATATCTATATATATATATATAATGAATAAAATTAATTTTTGGCCACATAGTGCAGCTTTAATTATTTCTGTGTCTGTGTATTTGTTTTAGTTGCGCCTGATAGACTGGGGTCTTGCTGAGTTCTATCATCCTGCACAAGAATATAACGTGCGGGTGGCTTCAAGATCATACAAGGGGCCAGAGCTACTGGTTGATTATCAGGTATAGTGTTTATACACATTGCTGAATCAAAGTTGTCGTATTTGCATTCCAGCCTGAACACACATTTTCTTTTCTGTTTTGTAGATGTATGATTACAGTTTAGACATGTGGAGCCTGGGCTGCATGCTGGCCAGTATGATTTTTCAGAAGGAGCCCTTTTTCCACGGTCAGGACAATTACGACCAGGTAGCAAACATTACACATGATTGACTTTAAATGTTCTGAAACGCTTGCACTAGCACTTATTCCAATTTACACTTTAAAAAAAATGTTTATGCTTATTTTTGTAGCCTGGCAAACTAGTGTTAATTTATTCATAGATAGAGACTCAAAGCACTTTTTGTATGCCACTCTGAATAAGGGTGAAGGGGAAATGCTGTAAATGTCTTTTTTTTTTTTTTTTTTTTTTTTTTTTTTTTTTTTAAAAAGGAAAAACTGTTTCTTTTTCACTTGTTTTTGTTTTTCTTCTCCACAGCTTGTTCGTATTGCTAAGGTTCTCGGGACCGAAGAACTTTACAGTTACCTTAATAAGTATCACATTGAACTGGACACGCGTTTTAAGGACCTGCTCGGACAGTGAGTTGAAATCCAGTTCTTTTTTTTTTTTTTTTTTTTTTTTTTTTTTTTTTTTTTAAAGGTGTGAAGTTGATTTTATTTGGTATGAAATTGGCGTTGTCACAATACCATAATGCAGATTTTTCTACAATAGTATATGTATTTTGCAACATAAAAAATTTCTCCAGGACAATAAATAAATAAATAAAGTGGTTAAATGCACATATTGAGCTATAGTAGTCATTTTGAATCCAAACCACTGGGGGAGGGGTGTAGCTCAGTGGTTTAGGTGCTGGGCTACTGATTGCAAGGTTGGGGGTTTGAACTGCTATTGACAAGCTGCCATTCTTGTGTCCTTGAGCAAGACCCTTAACCATCTAGGGGCGCTGTATTATGGCTGACCCTGCTCTCTGACCCCAGCGAAGATAGAATTTCTCTGTGCTATAATGTATATGTGACAAATAAAGACTGGTCTAATCAATACCATTTACTCATACTTGCTCATTAGATCTCAACACAAAGAGCCCATTGCTAGCTGCAGTAAACACTATAAAGGTTGAAACAGAATGTCTACAGATGATGCTAGATGGGTGAAAATAGCAGCTCCTGTGTAAAGTATTGTTCTTAACAATTAGCTACACATAAACCATACTCTCTACTGCATCGTAATCTACTAATTTGGCAAGTTAAAAGAGGTTCTGAGCTACAAACATAACACGTGTGTGGGATTTATTCATGGCTTCAAATTATAATGAAAGTAACGGAGGCAAATAACATGCCAAGTGGCCTTTAGGATGAATTAATTCTATTTAAGGTATCTTATTTTGGTTTTATTGATCATCTATACATGTTCTGTAAGCAATGATATAGAAATATTTTCTGGGTGTGCACGTTATATCGGTTCTGATGTAGCACAATTATTTTTATTTATTTTTGTTTGTTTGCAAACCCCTACAGGCAAACGAGAAAGCGCTGGGAGCACTTCGTTCAGCCAGAGAATCAGCACTTGGTGAGTCCCGAAGCTCTGGATTTGCTGGATAAGCTGCTGCGTTATGACCATCAACAGAGACTGACTGCCCAGGAGGCCATGGAACACCCCTATTTCTGTGAGTGCCGTTTTCTGTTTTTAGCTTGACTACAAGCTTCCTCAGCACATTTACACCGGGGCGCATCTTTCCCCATTCACACCTTCCTGAAAGTCTGTGTCTCCGAGGGGTGTTGTATTCCTGTTTGCAGATCCAGTGCTGAAAGGACAGTCTCTCTCGAACTCAGATGGCACCCTGGCAATAAGCAGTTCAACTGCAACATGATGAGCCAAAAGTAAAAGGTAAAGGAAACCTTTTGGACACCATTCAGTTTAGAAGTGTATACATACCTGCATAGTGTTTATTTAACATTCGTGGAAGGTGTCTCCAGTGTCTGCATTTCCTAAAGCCACAGATGCAAGGGTTTACTACTTTTTATTTGTATACTGTGTTTATGATTTTTGTAAAATGAATTTTTGTTTTGTCTTTCCAGGAAAACCTTTTTACCTCAGTGTTTGGCAGAGACCCTGCGTTTCAGGTGTAAAGCTTCATTCTGCTGAAGCGAGAAGTAATTTAGCATCACACAACATGTACAGAAAACCGAAACACACCGGGCTGGCCACCCCCCCCCACTTCCCTTCATCCCCCCCAAACTTTTATTCACTTTGTATTAGTGCTGCTTGACACAGTTACTTAGATACCAAAAAAGTGGTATTCTGTATGTTGCCCTTTCCTCTTTTAAGTTAAACATTTCTCTTAAAAAATATAAAAACAAAACACAAAAAACAGAATTCTAAGTGATTATATATTGTGGTTGGGAAAGAATGCCTGCTCTTTCCCTGTGACTCTCAGGCTCTACATGACTGCTGTGGGCTCAGGATACAGGTTGCATTATATGCTGAAAATATTGTCATGGTCAGTTAATTTGCCCTGCTGAAATGAGTGCAAATTCTAAATTATATTATTATTATTATTATTATTATTATTATTATTGGGTATGGAGGCTTTTATGCGATCGGTTGAAAATATGATCTATTAAAATAAGAGATACTTTTTAACCAGTCTGACATGTGGGTGTGTTTTGTTAACATGGAGTAAATAACGACAGCTGTGTTGCTATTGTAAGATTGGATCGCTTATGGGACCTAATTTAAGCCTAGTTATACACTTTATGTAGGTCAGCAATCTAAATTAGGTCTAATTAATGTTAACGTGGTATGTGCACTTAGGATCACGTGACTATTGAAATAATTGATTCTGCAACGGAAATCGTAGAATAATGTTAGGCTCGTGTTTAATAACGAGGGTCATGGAAACCAAAATGGAATCGCGTCAAATTCGCAATAAAGTTTTTACGCTCGCATGAGGTGTTTTTTTTTTTTTTTTTTTTTTTTTTTTTTTTTTTTTTTTAGACGATGCAAAAAAAGAACAATTTGCAAAACTGTAATGGAAAAAAAAATTTTTTTGCATTTCTTTTTTCATTCCCAGGTCACATGATAAATCGCAGCCAATCGCGTGTATAAGTAAGCCTGCCGTCCGTTTTTTTTTTTTTTTTTTTTTTTGAATGACATCGCGAGAGGACGAATTTTAGTTGCAAGATATGGTTAACGGAAATACCGTCGTCCCACAACAGTTTTTTTTAAATCAACATTTTGGAAATATAGCAAAAGTTTTATGCAAATTTGTAATGGAAATGTAAATATTGTCTATATTGAATTGAATTTGAAAACGCAAAAAAGAAAGCTTCTATTACAAAATAGTTACGGCACTCAATGGACCCGTCTCTTGGGCCACTGTGTGTGTGTGTGTGTGTGTGTGTGTGTGTGTGTGTGTGTTATTCCAACTAAGCAGACGCCACACCATAGTCCATTGAAAGCCAAAATGAACAGATGTGGCACCTGCTTGATTAGTAGGAATCCTGTACCCATGCTGGCCTTTTCAGGAGAAAATTGGACACCACTGTTAAAGGCCAATAAAATGCTAATTAATAAAAAAAAAAAAACTTTATATCATGGTAAAGCCACAGTGTATTCCTTGCAGTTCATTTTTGTAGACGAATAAAACAATAATTAGTGTACACCAGGGGTGGGCAATTATATTTTCCAAAGGGCCACATAAGAAAACCTGTGGTGTGTTTGTGGGCCGAACCAACAATAACGTTGAACATAACTTATGTTCAATATTAATTCTTTCCACTTGTAAAGAGCGGTAAATGATATGATCGTTATGCTACCAAAAGAATAAGGATATTCTAGTTAGGGAAAAGAAACAAACAAAAATAAATTGCTGTATTTTTCCTTCATTTTTCTCACTGAGCGTACTCCAACAATGTCAGCGCTGCTGTGCGGTTATACTTTCTTCTGGTGCGGCAAAAAAGCAGAAGCAGTTCAGCGGGCCGGATGTGGCCCCCGGGCCGTAGTTTGCCCACCCCTGGTGTACACTGTACATTGTTGTAACATTTGTGGTTCAGTGCTTCCCAAAGTTTGTAATAATATACCCATTACATGTAATGTTAAATACACTTAACTAATATTGTGTAGGTTCAGTGCAACGAAGAAAAGCCTCTGAAGGTACGCTTTGTCATCTGGCACCATGATATGAGCATCAGATGCTTTAGGACCTGTAAGGGTGGGGCCTTCAAGAATCAGAACTAACGTGGAATTTTGTCATGCCGAAGTTTTGCATGACGCGTTATCCTGCTTAATTCTTGGCTTGGGTGTTTTGTCAGATGAAACGTCCACATAAGCAAAGTTTCTTTAATTGTTACCATTTTTCCTGCACATCAATCTGACCTTTATGTTCACAAACCACAATAATGAGAATTTTCTTCCCCTCCACCTGTCAGTGATTTTTAAGGTTGCATATTTTCAAGATCAAGCGAAGTAAAATGTCAAGTTGTGTTCAAAATAGTAGCAGTGTGTTAAAAAAAGGGTGAGTAAAGCTTAACTTTCTTGTATTTAAATTCATGCGAATGCATTGGGAACTCGGCCCATTACATTCTAAATTGCAACATATTGAAAAATAGATTAAATTTGTTATTCATTCATCTTCTACCGCTTTATCCGATCTTTCCTCGGGTCACGGGGAGTCTGTGCCTATCTCAGGAGTCTATGGGCATTAAGGCAGGATACACCCTGGATGGAATGCCAACCCATCGCAGGGCACACACATTCACACACTAGGGACAATTTTCCAAGGTGCCAATCAACCTACCATGCATGTTTTTGGACCGGGGGGAAACCGGAGAACCCGGAGAAAAACCCCCTGAGGCACGAGGAGAACATGCAAACTCCACACACACATGGCCGAGACGGGAATCGAACCCGGACCCGGGCGGTGTGAGGCGAACGTGCTAACCACTACGCCACCGTGCCCCCCCCCAAATTTGTTATTACTTTACAGAAATGGAAGAAAATAAGAACATTAGACTGTTAAAAAAAGCAGCATTTGCTTGTTCAAACATTTACTGTATAAACTGAAACAATCTTGAAGCTTTAGCTTTATTGTAAATCGTTGAACTATCATTTAGTTGTATAACCACCTGTGAACAGATATTCCAGCCCAGGATGACTGAACAAAACATCAATCCTTGCGTCAGAAAAAGGCATTTTCGACATCACCATACAAGTTTTATATTGGATTAAGGTCCAGTGGTTGGGTTCTATACTCTGCAACGTTAATCTTGTTGGTCTGGAATCAAGGTGCTGTTTGTTTACTAGTGGGTTTAGGGTTGTTGTCTTGTTAAAACACCCATATTATGATGCTTGTGTCACTGTCTTCATGGTGCAGTATTTTGTGGACTGATGAAAGCAAGATTGTTGTTTTTGGCTATAGGGGCTGCAGACCGTTTGTCATACAACCTCCAAACACTGAATTAGACATCGCAGAATCTTACCATATAATACACAAAGCCTGAGATGTCTTGTTAGTGATGCTTGCTTGTAATCTCTCTTTTTCTTCCATCAAATTTTCGGTGCGTAACTAGTTCCGCAGTTTTTGTCCGATCCTCACGAATCATACCTCATATAGTGCGGTCCGATGGTGTGAGGTGTGCCATTACTTTTATAAAGAATTGCCCTGCGGAATTCCGAACCCTGGGCCAAAAAGCGGTACTTTCCCCCCCGTAGAAAACGAATGGGGTGAACTTTTGTGCGTCACAGCTCGGCCTGTGAGCGTCCGACATGCACATATGGCATATCCACTCGTAGGGGGCCCGGAGTGGATTGCATATACCTCTCAAACCCCACACATGTTCGGAATTCCGGCCCCATAGAGAATAAATGGGGAAATTTGGCACACGTGTTCGCCTGACATGCACATTTGACACATACAATCATAGCCGTCCATAGTGACACATGACAGCAAAAGTGAAAACCGTGAGCAATGCTCGGCACATCGACCGTCGGAGTCGGACGCTGGGAAATTTTATGACGTTAAAAAAATGGGCATTTGTTTGGTGTCTAAATGCTCGTCTCTCTGAATGTGCTTGGGTTTCGATATCAGTGCTAAAAATGAAACGGGCGAGGCTCTATGGGGGTTGCGCCTGGAGCCGAGGACTGCACCGGCGAGCATCACTCACATTTTCTTCATGAAATGTCCCATGTCTAGATTGTTATTACGCTACACCTTATCCATCTTTAGTACCATAAAAGAGAAATAGCCCTGAGTTCGGTTTTAGCATTTTAATAAATAATCTGGAAAATTCCAGATTACTTAAAGGTCATGAAATGTGCAATATTCATGCAGAACAGACAGTGATGAATACTACACGGTTGGAACATGTCATTTCAAGCTTTGTACACACATGATAACTACACATGAGTTTTGAACTCTTTGAAGGCACGTCCACATCACTTCTTTTTTTTTTTCTTTTTCTGAGTCTCATCCCGAGTCCCTTCACATGTGAAGGAGCAGCATGAAGCTGACTCGTGGAACAGGATTATGGGCCAGAGGCTTCTGTGGTAATACCTACAATATTTTTCACACTTGACTCCAATTACAGACGGACCGTACGCGCAATATTTAACCAGAACGAATGACGGATTCCTGTCTCGATAGAAAATACTAATCAATTGCACTTTTTAACGTGTGCGGCCGCACAACGTCATCATAGCTTTTGGATTCGTGTTGCCCTTTTTGAAACAGTAAGGTGGATAATAATTAGGAATGCATCGATACTAAAACAAAATCAATTATTAGTAATAAACACTCATTTTCACTCAAAAAAAAACAGGCTGTAAACTATTTGTGAACAGATCAAAAGCAAGTAACCTGATAAACCATATAAATCATCCTGTGGCACATGAACAGTATCTTAATACAAAAGCGTGAGTGCGGCTGCCCTGAGTGCACAGTGTAATATTAGTGAGCGTTGGTCATTAGAATAAGGGCAGGGGGCCATGAATTATGCACACACGGAAGGATTTGTGAGCAGGGCGCACCGAAGCAAGAACGCAGGAAAAACTATTTACTGTTGTTCAGTGAGCGCTGATCGAATGCAAGCTTCCTTTCACCGGGGTCTTTACTAGAGGGTTCATTTCATGGTGCCATGACCTCATCTTTTTTGTTTTTGTTTTAAAAGTACTATAACTTCAAATTTCAAACATCAGAATTAATATGAAATGTAGCAACTGATAGCAACAGTCCAAAAAATATGTTAAAAAAAAAAAAATTATGGGTGTGTATATATATATATATAATATATATCTATATATATATATATATATATATATATATATATATATATATATATTATATATATATATCACACACATATCCACATATATATATATATATATATAATATATATATATATATAGATATACACATATAATATATATATATATATATATATATATATGATATTTGGGTTATATATATACCTATATATCTATATATGTATGTAAAAAAAGTAAAATATGTGTATATATATATATTATTTGATATATATTTATCTATATGAATAAAGTATCGATGCATTCCTAATAATAACGATAATGAAAACACATAGATAAAAATCACGTTTGCATTATGAAGCAATAAATAAGAATAAATATTTTCATAAATACTGACAGTGGTTTAAAAAGCTCTAGCGGTGACTAAAACAGCATCACAGGAACGACACTAAAATGCAGTGCTTATATAGAAGACGAGGTAAAAGAAGTGCGTGTATAAACGAATGAATCGCTACTCGAGTGCTTTTCTACATTTTTTTTTTCTGCAATATCGTGGAAACTTAATTATAAAAACACTGATGCTGATGCCCTTTGTCTTCCGCTCACCTCCAATATTTCGGCTACAATATTTATATAATAGTTTATAGAGGTTCCGGTTGTTTCGTATTACTGGTTCAGAGAGACGGGTGATAAATCTCTCTAACTGTAAACTTGCATATGGCAAGTCTGGCACTTCAAAAAGAAAAAATAAATGCTGAAACAAATAGGAATAGGATTAGTTGAGAAGTAAAACACTTGATTAAAACTGATGCTGATATAATCCAGGTTTTAACCAAAAACCTCCTGTAAGTGGGTCTTTACCTGGAAATGACCAAATGATGACACTTGGATTTGGGCTGCACGATCCTCGCTAAAATGTGAATCACGATTTTTCTCCATGGGTATCGAGATCACGATTCTCTCACTTAATTCTCATTTCTTCATCAAAAATGTATTAAACTCAAGAAATTCTGAAGTAACGAAAAACGTGCGAACGTAGCGTGATCTAAATGCTGATTTATACTTCTGCGTGGAGTGAACGCTGTAGCCTACGCACGTAGCCGGCGCCGTCGTGAGCGTTTTATACTTCTGCGTCGCTCTGCAGTGACTATTCCCAAACACTAGTTGGCGGTGTTTGAGTTTTGGTGTTTATGGGTTTCTGCTGTAGCAACAATGGTGAATTCCTGCAATTGGCAGTCTTTGTAAAATGGTGATGAAGAATAATAGAGGTGTTACTTTCGGGCTGCTCGCTCCATGTCCATACTTTATTTCTTCACTATGGACTTTTAAAACGGCGGTACGGAGGAATATGGCGGAATACGTACGACGCTATACCGGAAATACACCGGGCGAGACGACCAATCACGCGTAGTTACGTTTGGAGAGTTCGCGTCAGTTTACGGCGTAGGTGTCGACGTGTATAGGATATGCCGTAGCCTCGACGCAGAAGTAAAAACCAGACACGGAAGTGAATCGGCATCATTTAGCGTGTGTGTGTGTGTGTGTGTGTGTGTGTGTGTGTGTGTGTGTGTGTGTGTGTATATATATATATATATATATATATATATATATATATATATATATATATATTCTATTATATATATATATATATATATATATATATATATATAAAAAAATCGGGATCGTGATTTTTTTTTTTGATTAATCGTGCAGCCCCCTAACTTGGATACAGGAAAAAGCCCTCATATATCCAAACCCTCACCCTCATGGGATGAGCTCTTGCAGCTCAGCATCATTCAGTTCATTAGTTACGACAATGTGGTCCAGCTGCTGCAGGTATCGCTCTTGGTCTTGCATGAAGTGGGGAATCCTGGTTCTCCGCAGCACAGAAAGATGACGAAGCCTTTCCACATCTTCATAGGACACCTACAGGGTTTTTTTTAAAAAAGAATTTGGGTATTAGCAATGTTCATGCGACCGAAAGATGATTTTTGGTGAATTTACCAAAAATCAAACTGACCTTGCCCAGTGAGGTTAACATCTTGAAATCGATGTTTCTCCTGTGCCGTAAAATCCTTAGGATTCCGTCTAGGTAGACCTGATCTTTACTGAAACAGCCTGTAAAACAGCAGGACATTACAACACGACAGTGCAACATGTCTTAGAACAAAAGGAACGGAGAAAAAACCCTTAGGGGAGAACATGCAAACTCCGGACTACCACTAAGCCACCATGCCCTTCTTAAAAAAAAAAAAAAAAAAAAAAAAAAAAAAAAAAAAAAAAAAAAAAAAAAAAAAAAAAAAAAAAAAAAAAAAAAAATATATATATATATATATATATATATAATATAATATAATAATAATATAATAATAATTTTAATAATAATAATACCAATACCACACACCACATATTCCAGGCATTACTTTTTTTACTTGTTTTATACATTTATATGCAGATTTACTCATTTATTCTTCTTATTATTAGTCCACATTACCCAATCATAGTCTGAGGATTCAGTTCTTTTGTTTTTCCTTTTATGCATTTTTTCTTTTTTTCTTTTTAATACTTATTTTACAGTTCTTTTAACAGTGGTTAAAAGCACAAAGAAGCTTTAAAGAAATGTGCGGATTTAAACGAGAAAAGACACCCGAGACAAAAAAAAAAGAAAGAACGAAACATTATGAGCAGATTCAGAAGGGATCTCATCCTGTGTAGTTCAAAATGATTTCACTCTTAAAAGTCTTAAAAGAAGGGCTTGTTTTTATTTACCAGTGGGATTTTTAGTTAGGGATGAAGCTTTGGTGACGTTTGACATGTATTCTGGTGATGTTAGATGAGGTGTATTATTATTAAGCATATTTAGAATTGTATATGCTCAATATTGTACTTGCAGTGATACTGATTTCACCCAATTTCTTTTAAAGGAGAAAACCTCCTTTAGGCCTCCTTTTTGGAGAACTAATGGAATGGAGCATTAAATAAGCAGCAGTCTTTGATACCTGGTTTCGAGGTGTCCGTTTGTCCACGTTTGGCACGAAGGCAGTATTCCCAGCGTACGGAGGGGTCCTGGACGAAGCGTGCGATATAGCTGAACAATTGGCTGAAACTCATGTTGGCTGCATGGTACACGGTGTAGTAGAGGAGAGCAGCTCGCCACAAGAAGGGCTGCTTCCGCAACAGCACGCTGTGAATGCTGGCCAGTCCCTCCTCTGTTGGATTGGCTGGCTTCAGTCCAAACTGCTTCCTTCCAATGGCAGTGGCCCACGGCTGCATGCTGTTATTCACGCCGCGTAAGTAATGTGTACCTGAAAATTGGGAGTATAGCAGATTAGAAGGAACACTGCAAAGTGCGTCAGGCCTTAATAAAAGGATGGACAGTCTTTTAGCTCCACCTGCTTCTAAGTAACCAATAATTAAAATCTTCTAAATATGTATTCAACGTTGAAAATTAACTTTAGGCGATGCCATGATGCTAAAAAAAAAAAAAAAAAAAAATTACATTATGTATATGTATATGTATATCTACATACATATACTATATATACTATATATATATATATATATATATATATATATATATATATTAATTATTTTAAAATATATATAAAAATGTAAAAAAAATGTTGCCAACTTCAATGAAGAGAAAAGACTTGATGATGTCACAAAAAAAATCACGTATCCAATAATTAAAATCTTCTTCTAAATATGTATTCAACGTTGAAAATGAACTTTAGGTGATGCCATGGTGCTTAAAAAATAAATACACATACATACATATATATGTGTGTGTGTGTGTGTGTGTGGAAAATAAGAATGGGAAAAAATTTTCAAAATGTTGCCAAGAAAAAGAACCACATACGTAAACTAAATGTTGTAGTTTTCATTGCAATACTGCTTGTTTTTAGGGTGTACTCGTTTACATTGAGCACTATACATAATATATCTACATCATTACGTCTACACTACATATACACAGTGTTACAAATGTCCTGATTACTTTCATTTGTCCACTAGGTGGCGCTTTAATGTTAAGAATAGAATAAAACATTCTAAGAAAAATATTTTTTTTTTCGATATAAAGCTGCATCAGAATCAGATTGTTGAAAGGGGGGGGGGGTGCTCGTTATGCCTCGCCCATATTTTTCACTACGTTCCTCCCTGCGCATACTGTGACACTGAGAGCGCCACTGCTACCCACTGTAGTGGATGTGTATGTACAGAGGAGTTTTGCTGAATACATATACACTTTCAGATCAATTCTCAAGAAGAAGATGATAATTACAAGTGAGAACTTTTCAGATCAATTACACCCCTACGTTTACGTATCATACCGATCTCATGTCTTAGCATCCCTTCCAGCCAGTGCTGCCGTGCTCCAGACAAATTAATGGTTAACGTTGGTCTACAGCTCTCCACCATCATCACAGCCTGAGACAGGAGATCATCCGACAGACACACCACGACCTGCAGATAGAACACATGATGACACAAATCTGAGAAAGTGGACAAAATGCACAGAGAATGGCTTTATAGCAGACAACGAAGACACACACCTCCCCTACACAGCCCTCTTTCTGTAAGTACTTGCGCGCCATCGCCCAAACGCGACTCTTGGGTAACAGACATCCTCCGGTGACTTCTTCAAAGTTCTCGTAGGTACCAAATTTCCTCAGGACGCATTCCATGATATTAACTGCCTGGGAAAAGATGCAAGTAGGATTTAGGGCTGGAATGGTTTCACAGTCTGGTAAGCCAAAGTATCTGGATAAGGTATAAAACAAAAGAACTTAGAGGAATATTATGCGTCTTAATTTTTCTTCTAAAACACTCTACGCATAAATTCATCAACTATAACCAGCATTTATCACAATTTTGTACGTTTCAACCAGTTTAAAGGAGGGATAAATAAAGTATCAATACAATGCATTTGGGAGTAGCACAGAAAACATTTGGCAGGTTTCCGTTATTCTAAGATTAAATAAATGTTTATTCAAGTTTAAGTACCGGGGCATCTGGTGTATTCCCTCAATAAACATTTATACGTCATGCAAAAGTTTGTGCAATCCTATAAAGGCATAAATGAATTTATACTGGCCAGTCCTTTTGGTCAAAAATTCTATTATTATTCCATAATGCCTATACTACATTATACTAATATTGTATTGGTTATAATATAATATAATTTTTTTTATTGGTATATATTTATATTTGGGCTTTTGTTTACATTTCTGAATGTGTTTCGGGAGTTTATTCAAAGAATTGCTTGTTTTTGACACACTAAAGTTTGGCTTTCTACATTTTAGCTCAAAGTAAACAATTATTAATAGAGGTAAACATAATACGACTATTATATATATATAATATAGTATATATATATATATATATATATATAGATATATAGAGAGCATATATAGAGAGAGAGAGAAAGAGACACACACACACACTATATACATATACATTTATTATATATATACATTTATTATATATATTTATTATATACATATATGATATATATATATATATCATATATATATATATATATATATATATATATACACATACACACACACACACTGTATATATATTTTTTTTAAGGTATAAAATATTCCTAAATGAATCCTAATTTATGAATCTTAATTTAACCACATCATATATAAACAGTAATGATATATATAAACATACATAAAATGTGTGTGTGTGTATATATATATTTATATATATCATATATATATATATATAGAGAGAGAGAGAGAGAGAGAGAGAGAGAGAGAGAGAGAGAGAGAGAGAGAGAGAGAGAGAGAGGCAGAGACATACACACACACACATTTTTTAAAGGTATGCAATATTCCTAAATTAATCTTAATTTAATCACATCATATATAAACAGGAATGATTTTGTGAAATTATTTACACCACCTCAGTTTCATAGCATTACATAATAATGCTGTCATTTTGCTCAACCATTACTAGTATTTTTATATAAAAATACCTGAGAAAGAAAAAGTCCAGATCCTTCTTTATATTTCTCCAGGACACTAAGAGGCTCGGGCGACGAGTATTCAAACTGGGGCTCGTACTTATAGTCAGACTGGAAAAAGGTCTGTCGCTCCTGTTCGAGATTTATGGGCCTCAGAGCCACGAGTAAACAGGGCCCACGCGGTGTAGACGGCGTGGGCACCGCTGCGGCCACAAGCCCCCGGGCGATGTGCGGCAGAGATGTAGCTGGCCGCATTCGCCCTTTGCTGGCTCTAGATTGTGCCGTGGAGTTCACTGTACACGTACTTTCACTACGCCGCATCCATCCTCCGGGTCCCAAACTGGGGCTTGTGAGACTCCGTGTAGGGGGAGACGGTGCACCATAGCGCCATGGAGGCTGCACCACTTTCCTTTCACACGGATTAATCGTCTTTAAACTATGCGGCTTAATCTCCAAACTGAGGGGCCTGCGAAGTTCCGTCTTCTTCTTCATGGGCGAGTCTTTCTTCCCAATTTTTGCACAATTTCCACCGATTCCTCCTTCTGCTCCTCGCACCTCCGGCTCTTTAGGAGTGCTACAGGGCCCGTTGTGGTGCTGCCCGTCCCTCTGGGATAGATCACCGATTCTCGCTCGGACCGGGACAAGATTGGGTTTCTCTATATTGGCCTCCTGAAAATTTTCCCGAGTGGCTTCCATGTCCTCCCCATCAGCCCTCTCCACACAGTTCTCACTCAGGTCCAGCACCATTGCAGCAAGAACCCCTCACTCAGGACACGCTGCACACTTAGAAACAAAGGAAAGCACCGAAAAAAAAAATCATAACATTACATATGTGTCATGCATGCATTATACTGTATGAACTGTTACACCATACGTCAAGCCTTATATGGTTCTTACAGAAACTGTTACCACAACATTAACGGTCCACGTCTGCATTTAATGCGATAGGATTACATGTTTTTCTCTTCACTTCAACCAAGGGAAACTAGTCTAACTAGTTCAAACATGATACATGATACTTCTTAACAGTAACCGTGTTCCGTTAAAATATCATTGAGTCGGCATGGAGGATATTAAATAGCCTGCTATAGAGCTCCGACCTCAACGCTAGTCAACACATAATTTGGAATGCTAAAATTTGACTCAATAAGCACAAATCTCCACAGGAGACTAGTGAAGAATATCTTATTGACACTAAAGTATGCCCAAAAAAGCAAAAATGAAGAATATGGTCCTTTAATGTTTGTACATATTATATATCTGTATCTAAAGATCCTTTAAATAATTGTGCAAATACTGCTAAATACAGATACAGACCTCTTATATTCAACTACTTTCCCATATGTCCCAACAAATAAATATCATGAATGAGTACTGGTAGCTGTCTATGGGGTGTTTTTCGTACTCTCCCACGGTTCCCCAGTTTCCATCCAAACCATGCCATGTCAGTTGGACATTCTCCATTCATTTATATTTGTGTGTGTTTGATGCCCAGTGGACTGGTGTCCCATCCAGTATGTGTTTCCACCTCACATGAATATTCTTTCAGTACTTTGACCCGAATTATTATATAAATGTACATACTGAAGATGAGCAAATTAATTGATTTGGTATATACAATTTCTGCAATTTATGCATGTTAATCACCAACATTTAGAGATGTAATCGACAAATGCTGTGTCTGTCAAAAGGTTTTGAGGTGTTACATTCGTTTATAGAATAGTCACATAGACATTACAGCACAGTGAAATTCTTTCTTCGAACATCCCAGCTTGGGGTCAATGCGCATGATACGGTGCCCCCCTGGAGCACAGACGGTTAAGTGGCCTTGCCTTGGAGATACCGGGCTCAAACCCAGACCTTCCTAATCACTGAGCTACACCCTTCCTCTATAAGGAACAACTTTCACTTTGATCAAACAAATATAAAGATATACAGATGTTGGGTAAGAAATATAATCAACAGTTAGTAGCTACAAATATTCATTCATTCATTCATCTTCTACCGCTCTATTCGATCTTCCCTCGGGTCACGGAGTCTGTAAATCTCAGGTGTCTATGGGAAATAAGGCAGGATACATCCTGGATGGAATACCAACCCATCGCAGGGCGCACACACACACACACACACACACACACACAAACACAAACATTCACTAACATTCATACACACATTCACACACTAGGGACAATTTTCCAAGGTGCCAATCAATTATCTAAAGTTTGTGGCGACTAAAAATAGCAGCACGACTCATTTATTCAAAACCTTTTCAAAAAAAGACTACAAAAAATAAATATACATTTTTAAAAAATCGGAGATTCAATTTATACGACACTTTGATCATCTCTAACCATACGTGTCGGGTCTTTGTCTTGTTATGCGGTGACGTCAGTTCCAAATATATACAGACCAGTCAAAATAGCATGCTGCTGTATTATACAATGGTATCCGTGTTGGTTCAGTATTCTTTTATTTGCAATAAGTCTCCAACCTTCCTTGGACATATTCAACCCAAACTATTAAGTTTCCACCTTCCTGTCTAACTGTGGGTGGGAGGCAATCTGTTAACATCATCTCTCCTCTACTGTTAGAGCCAAAAATGTTTGTGCATAGAAATAAAATCCAGTCATTCACCATCCAAATGTGTGTTTTTGACTTGTACCCAATTTGTTGCATGTAAACAAGAGAAACATATATGTTATATATAAATAATAAAAATCGAAGTGTTTCCAAACTATAGACACCACCGGTGTTTTTCACTCCTGTTCACGGATAGGAATTAGGACAAACTAACATTGCAAAAGCAATATTCATTCATTCATCTTCTACCGCTATATCCGATCTTTCCTCGGGTCACGGGGAGCCTGTGCCTATCTCAGGCGTCTATGGGCATTAAGGCAGGAGGATACACCCTGGATGGAATGCCAACCCATCGCAGGGCGCACACACACACACACACACACACACACACACACACACACACTAGGGACAATTTTTCCAAGGTGCCAATCAACCTACCATGCATGTTTTTGGACCGGGGGGAAACCGGAGAACCCGGAGAAAAACCCCCTGAGGCACGGGGAGAACATGCACAAACTCCACACACACATGGCCGAGACGGGAATCGAACCCGGACCCTGGCGGTGTGAGGCGAACGTGCTAACCACTACGCCACCGTGCCCCTCAAAAGCAATATTTTCTAAAGTAATTGATATTAAACTTCATCACCAGTGTATTGAGCTTTTATGATGGGGGGGGGGGGGGGGGGGGTATGGCGGGGGGGGGGGTAAGAACAGCTACACGAGATGAACACATGCATTACACTGAACATTAATGCACTGTGCATTAATGCTTGAGGGATTTCAGCATCATGGCTAAAGGTCTACTTAAATCATAAAGCTGTCTCTCATAGGAAGTATAGAATGCATTTGATTTTTCTGTACAACTAATGTTGTCACTAAATACACGACAGCATGCATTCACAAAAAAAGGGGAATTTAGAAAATAACATGAATTGGAATTGAATTGGAATTTGCAGGCAGGAGTTTAAATATTGCAAAATGTCAAATATAAACTAAAAACAAGTGGCGTGATATCCTTAAGTTTGCATTGGTTTGAATAGAATTATAAGGCGGGATTCCTCATTATGACTCCATTCATAAATGTAAAGCAAAGGCAAAAATACCTCAAATCTCTGCATAATCTCCAATTAGCTCCGTGCATGACACTGTCGGAACACCGCAACAGGAATACAATGTACATACGCGCGTTAACGTGTTATAGCGTGACATACCGCGCAGCGTTTTCTCGACACGGCCAGTGAATAACGCTTGGTTAATTCATGGTTCCTGGTCATCAGTAGCTCTCAGCGGCGGCGGCGGCGGAAACTTCCGGGATGGAGGAAGGATTAACGGGACGGACACACAGCGCGAGAGCTGCGCCTTATAGCGGATGGCTGTGATTGCGTTGGAACAAATGACGCGCAGCTCGGACACGCGCACTGCGCTCCCGCGCGCGCATCCCGCCGCTCTGCGTATAGACGTAGGCCACGCCCCCTTCTCCTTTTTCCGTGGGAGGAGATTCTCTTAATATTACTGAAAATAAAGAGAATTATTACAGTTCTCAATCCTTTGTTCATAGACAGACAGACAGACAGATAGATAGATATGATAAGACAGACAGACAGACAGACAGATAGATAGATAGATAGATAGATAGATAGATAGATAGATAGATAGATAGATAGATAGATAGATAGATAGATAGATAGATAGATAAGACAGACAGACAGACAGACAGATAGACAGACAGACAGACAGATAGATAGACAGAGATAGATAGACAGACAGACATAGACAGATAGATAGATAGATAGATAGATAGACAGACAGACAGACAGACAGACAGATAGATAGATAGATAGATAGATAGATAGATAGATAGATAGATAGATAGATAGATAAGACAGACAGACAGACAGACAGACAGACAGACAGACAGATAGATAGATAGATAGATAGATAGATAGATAGATAGATAGATAGATAGATAGATAGATAGATAGATAGACAGACAGACAGACAGACAGACAGACAGACAGATAGATAGATAGATAGATAGATAGATAGATAGATATAGATAGATAGATAGATAGATAGACAGATAGATAGATAGATAGATAGATAAGACAGACACACAGACAGATAGATCAGATAGACAGATAGATAGATAAGACAGACATACAGACAGATAGACAGATAGATAGATAGACAGACAGACAGACAGACAGACAGACAGACAGACAGATAGATAGATAGATAGATAGATAGATAGATAGATAGATAGATAGATAGATAAATAGATAGATAGATAGATAGACAGACAGACAGACAGACCGACAGACAGATAGACAGACAGACAAACGATAGATAGACAGATAGATAGATAGACAGACAGATAGACAGATAGATAGATAAGACAGACATACAGACAGACAGATAGATAGATAAGATAAGATAGACAGACAGACAGACAGATAGATAGATAGATAGATCAGACAGACATACAGACAGATAGATAAGATAGACAGATAGATAGATAGATAGACAGACAGACAGATAGATAGATAGATAGATAGATAGATAGATAGATAGATAGATAGATAGATAGATAGAAGAAGATAGATAGATAGATGATAGATAGATAGATAGATAGATAAGATAGACAGACAGACAGACAGACAGATAGATAGATAGATAAGACAGACATACAGACAGATAGATAAGATAGACAGATAGATAGATAAGACAGACAGACAGATAGATAAGACAGACAGACAGACAGACAGACAGACAGACAGACAGACAGACAGACAGACAGATAGATAGATAGATAGATAGATAGATAGATAGATAGATAGATAGATAGATAGATAGATAGATAGATAAATAGATAGATAGATAGATAGATATAGATATCATTCACATTATTTTGAGATAAGATCTGGTGAAATTAACATTTAAAAAAATCTATAATATACCAAATATAGGTATTTATTTTGTATTTTCGTTCAGGTATTTAAAAAAAATCTTTTTGCTCTTTTTCTTTTTAGTAGGAGTAGTAGTGTGAGATTGAATGTATGACATAAAACACGTATTTATTCATACATATTAACCTATTTTCTTACATTAATATATGTATTGTATGGTATACTATATATTATACAATTACATCGTCCATTATATTTTTAATTCTCATCCTTATTTTAACTTATTCCTATTGTCTTTTACACACACATTATTTTATTGTATTTTCCACCATTTATTTAGTATAAAAGTCTGCATTTTTTATGTGTACAGCTTGTTATAAGAAGCGTTTCACTGCATGTTGTACTATGTTTGTGCATGTGACAAATAAAATTTGAATACTATAATACACCAGTGCTATTGTATCACTCTCGTGTCAGTGTTTTATTTATGCATTCACGGTGGCGTTTATGCAATGGTATTTCGTATTCAATTAATTCGTTTTATATTAAAACTGTATGAATAAACTCGTGTATCTAATGAAGCAGAGGATTATAATATATATATAAATTGTATTATATATTATAATATATTATATATTATAATAATTCAAAAGGGTCCGAAATGAGACTGCAATTCATTAAACAAACCCCAGAGGGCGCATGTGAACTAGGAAATTATATAGACTAAATGGGTTGTTATAACGTTTTGATATACAGGCTGGAATAAATAAAAACACGTGATAAATATATGGGTTAGATTAGTTGTCTTTATTTTTATAATAAACATTTGCAGGTTACATTTTAATGAATACAAACGTCTAATAGAAGTGCAATATATTACTGTCTTTATAAACTATCATTAAAACTTGCATAGTCAAGTATGGGAGGTGTTTAGTATTGCAAAATCTTCCCGGCAGCAAAGAGAGGTTACCCTAGTATTCAGAGGAATTTGAAGTAGATCTCACGTTACATGACATAAAATATACTCATTTTTTAAAGCAAAAAACACATAACACAAATCTTTCATTTGATTTGTTTAATCAGACAACATCAGGTGGCTTTTCATTCAGTCTTTGTCTGATTGTTTGGAGGAAGTGGTTTTCCCAGGTGGTGTGCTGTGGTCAGGCCGTAGGGTTTCGAAGCAAACTCCTCCTTCACATCTGCACGGAGTCTGAACCCTGCCTGGAAGTTGAGATCAAACAGCTCGGTGCGAGCAAAAGACAATGGCTTTTCATTCAGCAATCCATGCAGTCTAGACTTCCACGCCTCCAGTAAAGCTGCTCTTCTATCGGGGGGAGTGTGCGCAATGCTCCAGAAGATCTGCGGGGCCAGAACCTGGAAGCCACAGAAGCGCAGAACTCCGTTCTGCACGTAACAAGCTTGAATTAGGCTTTATCTGTTTATACGTAGTCTATCGATAAGACAGAAACAAATACCTGTAAGGGCCAAAGTAAAACATTGATGTCTCCGTTGATTCCGTCTGGCAAATACATGGATTCCATTCCTCCAGTCGTGAATGACAATATGGCCTTTTTATTCTATAATATAAATGAAATATTATTTCAGCGATCATGCAACTAATTTAACCTCAACATGTGACAACGAGATAAAATAAAGAAAACCTAAAAGAAATGGCAAATAAAATGAAAAAAAAATCATATATAATAATATAAAACAGTATTAAAGTACAAAACGCAAAAGAAAGCTAATGGGACAGAATTCTTTTTAATTCAAGGCCAAGATGAAGTACTTACTAAAGTACTTATCATTGGTTGTTTTTGTTTCTTTTCCTATCAAAGGGGTACAATCTGGGTATCATACACAACACACAGCACGGTCTGTCCCAATAATCTACTTACAAATCTATTAACATTCCAAAAAATCCATGTAATCCATGCAAAACTCATATAACAAATAATAGATGCTATATAGATATATATGTGTGAGCGTTGACCTTGAATATGCCGTTATCATAGAGGTTCTGGAGAGAGAAGGCGAATCCCTGAGTCAGCACTCGGTCAATCCAACCTTTCATTATAGCAGGGACACTGAACCAGTAAAGCGGAAACTGCAATAACATGCATAACGCACTAATTCAGCTTATTCGTCAGTCTTACATTAAGAAATAGAACAAAAAAAATGAAAAGAGACCTGAAAGATGATGATGTCTGCCTGCTTCACTTTACGGTGCTCTTCTTTGATGTCGTCCGTCAGCCTGCCATCCTTCCAGGCCTCCCCGGTCTCCTCACTGTACAGGAAATGTTCAGGGTTCTTCAGCTTACCTGCAAAACACGACGTCGAGATTGTTCACTTCTAACAATTTACCACAATTTACACGTTTTTCTTACACTTAATAGCCGATAATTACTCATGTCACTGATGTTGAATCTTTAATTGCATATATGTATGATGTACAACATTAAAATCTCCTGACCAATCAGATCACAGGTTGGAACCAAGAGCAAAAAAAAAGCAGGACGCTCAAAGTGAATCTGCTGAAAAATCATATTATTATCATATTAGCATATTTCAGATTCTACATGCATATGTAAAAGTATGACCTCCATACATCATGTATAATGTTCAGACATAGATGGAACACAGTAATTTTTCCATGCAGGGACCGAATTCTATTATCATTAATATTCTACATGTAGCACTGAATAAATAATGCAACCGTGTTCCATATTTACGTTCAAGTTTAGTCTTACACTGTTAAATTGACAGAATCAACAATACAGACCCTTTATTATGTTTATTTACTGACCTTTAATATCATCCGCTGTTGCTACCGCCCGGAATTCCATAGCATAAAGATCCGAAACGATCACTTTACAGCCCAGATCGGTGAAAACCTGCACAGCTGCATCTTTTGCTGCACAGTTAAAAGACTTGGGACTCTGATGGGCGTAAACAATCAGCACCGTCTTATCTGCTGGAACGCAGAGGGAACATTTTAAATAGAAACAAACAAACAAACAAAAATACCATCTTCTAAACCATGAAGAACATTTTTCAGAGGCATATATGAAAGTGAATAAACACATGAATATTACATTAGGGACAATTTTCCAAGGTGCTAATCGACCTACCGTGCATGTTTTTGGACCGGAGGGAAACCGGAGAACCCGGAGAACCCGGAGAAAAACCCCCGGAGGCACGGGGAGAACATGCAAACTACACACACGCATGGCCGAGACGGGAATCGAACCCGGACTCTGGTGGTGTGAGGCGAACGTGCTAACCACTAAACCACCGTGCCCCCCACTTGGTCGTTATTGTTTCATTTTTATTTTCCAATACTGTTTTAAAGGACTGCATTGTCCTATACCATAATATCTTATTTTAAAGTGTTAGAATGTTGGACAAAATTCTTGTACACCATTTTGCAAACTAAAGACCATAAACTATTTATTTGTTTTTCATTTCAGTCTACGGCACAATGACATAGAAAGGACAGACAAGATAAGCAAACGACTGGATGTGATTTGCAGACGGAAATCTTGTTGTGTATGAGTCTAATGTCCATTGCATAGGCCAACATCTGTATACAGGTGTGCTGGGAAATTCGATCAGATCTCATTTGTTTATCAGGGCTGCACCCACAAAGGCTGGCAAATAAAGAAATCAGACCAGTCATTAATTATATCATGAGCGTCATTTTGAAAAGGCCTGTTTGGTTCTGGAATTGGGTATAAGAAACATCTAAATTACTTTATTTATTATGAATTATAAGGAGAGATATATATAGAGATAAGTATAGATATATAGACATTATATATATATCATATATACATAGACAGATATATATATATATATACACACATTACACACACACACACACACACACAACACACACACACACACACACACACAACACAAATATATATATAATATAAATTTATATACATATATATATATAAATTTCTTTGGTTCTTTGGTTTCATTCAAAAAGCATCGGCTTGGGCTTAATGATGTTTGTCAGTGGATAATTCAAGACAAAAGCTCTATGTCTCTGATGATTATATAAGAAATTTTGTTCCATATTATTTTGTCTTGTATCATATCTATAACCCTAACAAAGTCCCCTTCAGATCCAGAAGACTGTTGCACCATCCAGAAGCCCCTGAGCATCAGATCTGTAATGCATGAGTAAACTAATCTCCACCAGGCAACAAATCATGTGTTTTCTTTCATTTTAACTATCAAACACATATTATGTCCAGAAAAAAAAATGTAGGGATTTTGGAAATAGTGCTCATTTATAAGTCTGACAGACAATAACTCACAAGTTAAACAACAAATCACAAGTTTATGTTAAAGAATTTTGGACACTGTTTTAACACACACATGGTCCTCGTTTGGTAATTTGTCTACTGTATATAACCCCATAGAATTGACGATGATGTTTATTTACAGTGAAAACAGTCAACAGGAGTCACATGAGTTTTTTTTTGTTGTTGTTGTTTTTTTTTCAAATCCAGTGCATTCATAAATAATAATCAGCTGCATAATATCGCAAATACTGGCAATACCACAACACAACAAACTTAGTGAATACAACGCACATCATTTAGACATTTTCGTGTGCAATCTCAAGGAAATCAAGGAAATCTCAGTAGACGTGAGTGGAAAGTTACAGGAGCAGAAAAAAACTCTTTAGGGGTTTTAAAAACAACAACAACAACCACAACAACAACAACAGACCGTTGTGCATTACAGATGCACACACACAGGCACACACACAGTGAAGAGAGAGAGAGAGAGAGAGAGAGAGAGAGAGAGAGAGAGAGAGAGAGAGAGAGAGAAAGAAATGAAAATGAAATGTTTGATTGCAGTAAACAAAGAACGATAGAATGCATTTCTAAAAAAAAAAAACGGTTTAGCAGTCTTTCCACACCACCCGCATGCAGGACATAGACATGACCAAATAAAGTTAGTTATAAAAGTCATTGTCAAGTCAAGAGGTTTTATTGTCATTTCAACCAAATATATAGCTGACGCAGTACACAGTGAAATGAGACAACGTTTCTATGGTGCTACACAAAACAACATATAACACAAACACAAGAACACAAGGCTGGAGGACTAGACTAAGTTTGTCCTAGCTACATAAAGCGCATCTGATGCAAACAGAGCAAAGACACAACAAGACTGTGTTGCCAACACGAGACCGTGCATAACAACAACATTACACAACATAAAATAAAATAAGATAAAAAAAACACAACAACGATCGTCACTGTGAAGTAGTGCAAAGTTTTGCAGTCAAGTATTTGGCAACTTTTCTTACCCATAGTCGCGGTTTCTGGTTGACTTTGCGCTGAAAATGAATTGAAAGTCAGTGATCAGGGCTTAATACGAGCGCCTTCATACGGCATAAGAAGCGCATACGTAATAGGGGAGGATTGTGTCATTTAGGGGCGGATCGCTCCCTGGCAGAATTCCCGCTGCTGTGCCGCCTTCGCCGACACTACTGTAAGGATATTTCCCGACGGATCAATACGCAATACGCGCGATGAACCATTTAATCTCACGACAATAAAAGTTGCATGCGAGTTTCACTTTCTAAGCAAGGACAGAAGCAGAGCCCCGTAATCCAAGCATGACTGGACCCTGATAGTCAGATGATGGTCACGTGACATCACACCATGCTACTATTCTTTTTTTTTTTTTTTTTTTTTTCCACAAAAGTATCCACAAAATGGAGTTCACGTCTCCAGTCTTCCCCATGGATCTTTTATGAGACCAGGTGACAAACATCGTGTCAGGTGAAGTTGTTTTGCGTTGTGCTGTCACGCTCCCTGGAGATGGAAATACTACACCGGAGCAACAGAGCAACACGTGACGAGCCTTAGGCCCACTTGTGACTTATATCCCTGTCTGAATGGGAAAATAAATAAATAAACCAAATCAATCACAAAAGCTGTAAAGGTTTTCCATACAAATGCCATTTTCGTTGGAAACCCATCAGCTGCTTGCATCACACCTAATGGTTTCCGTGACATTCATTCATCGAATCGAACCCGGACCCTGGCGGTGTGAGGCGAACGTGCTAACCACTAAGCCACCACTAAGTGCCGGTTTCCGTGACAGTGTGTGTGTGTGTGTGTGTGTGTGTTTGTGTATTATGTAGCATCACATTGGAACCTGGATGCCCAGTTATCTTCTAACTTCCCCCATTTGTGTTCAGAAAATAGTAGCATCTAAATGTATATATAGTTGCCATAATCAACAATATCTTGAGTCATTGGAAGGGAGTGGTTTAAGCCGCTGGGCTACAGATGGGAAGGTCGAGGTTCAGAATCAGAATCAGAAAGAGCTTTATTGCCAAGTAGGTTTGCACTTACAACGAATTTGCTTTGGTGACAGAAGCTGCTAGTTGCACATTACTAACTGACAGGAAATAAAAATAGGAAATAAATAGGAAATTACACAAGAAATAGATATAGTTATATTGCACAGATGGGTTGCAGAATGATATTGCACTGAAATATATACATATATGTATATGTTTATACATTGTTGATTAGAGCATTTAAGTGTTCATGAGGTAGATGGCTGCTTCAGGAATGAAACTTTTCTTGTGTCTGGCTGTCCTGGTGCTCGTTGCTCTGTAGCGTCATCCAGACGGCAAAAGTTCAAAAAGTTTATTGCTCGGATGTGAGGGATCCAGACTAAACCCTTTTTCTCACTCTGGATTTGTACAGTTCTTGGAGAGGTGTACCAATAATCTTTTCAGCCATCCAAACAGTCCTCTGTAGTCTTCTGATGTCTGATTTTGTAGCTGAGCCAAACCAGACAGTAATGGAAGTGCACAGGACAGACTCGATGATGGCTGAATAAAACTGTTTGAGCAGCTCCTGTGGCAGGTTGAACTTCTTCAGCTGGCGAAGGAAGAACATCCTCTGCTGGGCCCTTTTAACAATGGAGTCGATGTGGTTGTCCCACTTCAAGCACCAGTATCGCTTGGGTATTATGCTGTAAGGGACGCTGTATTACGGGTTGACCCTGCACTCTGACCCCAGCTTCCAAACAAACCGGGATATGCAAAAAGAAAAGAATTTCCCTCAATAAAGTATGAAAAATTTCTATACAATTCCCTATGTGCAATGAAAACACATTTGTCTAGAATGCCGTTGCATGCCGAACTACCAAGTATTAAATCAAAATCTGCGTGTGCAACAACAAGCACAAATGGGTGTGAGTGACTTACCCCCCCAAAAACACACACACACACACACACACACACACACACACACACACACAAAATGCTGAGTCATTGAACGGAGAAAAACTAGTTATTGTACAAAGATCAGCATGAATCATCATAAATGCCATACAGTAGCATCCAGTCAGAACTAAATAATAAATTGCAAATTTGCAATCACAAAAGGTTTTGAAAGAAAGAAAACAATGGCAAAACATGGCCACCGCTGCACAGCTTTTATATGTGCATCAATATTCATAACCACAAGATTGTTAATTCGGTATCACTGTTTCAATTTGACTTGTAATGACGTCACCGATTAATTAGCAATACTCTTCGTTAAAAAAAGAATAATTCTACAGTGTTCTCATTATGCAAATAAGAATGGATCCGCTGGTACTAGTCCGTAGTACCCCCAGAGCCCACATGAAACCTTTTCATGATTTTGTATACTCAGTATACTTCCACGTCACACCACTGCTAATAATTGCCTAACTGGTATAATTAATTATGTATTTATTTGCAGCCTATCCTGGGAAAACGAGGCACATGGTAGGTCGAATACACCCTGGGTTTATAAGCTATCTTATGCACACAATGACACGCCTTCAATCCGTCTGCAGGTATGTTTTAGGGGACAGAATTCCTCACGACTCCAAAACAGTGAAGCAATTTAACAGTTGTCCAGTCTCATTTATTAAAGTCAAACTTTAATTTGGTTTAAAAAAAAAAAACTTTCTGAAGATGAGTTGTTTTATTTGTAGATAAAGTATAAACCACATGTATGTGATACATTCCCAGTAGCAGAATATTTTTAATCTCTATATAATATATATAAGAGGTACGGTGGCTTAGTGGTTAGCACGTTCGCCTCACACCTCCAGAGCCGGGCTTTGATTCCTGTCTCGGGAGTTTGCATGTTCTCCCTGTGTCCGGTTTCCCCCGGTCCAAAACACATGCATGGTAGGTTGATTGGCACCTTGGAAAATTATCCCTCGTGTTTGAATGTATGTGTGAATGTAAGAGTGTGTGTCCTGCAATGAGTTGGCATTCCATCCAGGGTGTAT
Organism: Kryptopterus vitreolus; assembly: GCA_030449085.1. Taxonomy (NCBI): domain Eukaryota; kingdom Metazoa; phylum Chordata; class Actinopteri; order Siluriformes; family Siluridae; genus Kryptopterus; species Kryptopterus vitreolus. The sequence goes on from JACRUU010000023.1 coordinate 13,138,054, forward strand.
CCTGCCTTAATGCCCATAGGCCCGAGGGAAGATCGGATATAGCGGTAGAAGATGAATGAATGAATGAATGAATGAATGAATGAATATAATATATGAACTAATACCATTCATAATTATTTTGATATAGTTGTAAATGCAGCTGCAGTCACGTACTAGTAGTCACTATAATGTTTCTGAGCTAGAACAAAAAGGTGCCTATGTCATTGTGGCGGGCTAAAAGAAAATATGTAACAAAACTGGAATCCGCACCCTCTTTGTTTGAAATGGAATGCTATTGACAAACACTGAAATAAAGGCAAAGTCAAAAGATTCAGTGTTTATGTTATTATCTTTACGACGTGAATACGTGGGGTATACGGAGTGCAACGGCTGTGACGGTGGCAGATGGGTGATCTCTAGAATGTATTATTAAATCTATCATGACAGAAACATTCAGTGGTGCTGTTAGTGTTGCACTGAAGGCGCTTTCCTGATGTGTAACCGGAACCGGTAAAAGAAAAGCGTTATGTGTATGACACAGAAAGTCCGAGTTCACTGTACCTCTCAACTAAGAGAGAAAAGATCGCATTTTATGTAAAAAAAAAAAAAAACAAAACAAAAGAAACAAAAGACAAAAGAAAGACAAAATAACAAAAGAAGAATGACAAAAACCAAGGTACCAATTAACCTAGCGTGCATGTTTTTGGTCGGGGGCGAAACCGGAGAACTCGGAGAAAAAAACCCTGAGGCACGGGGAGGACATGCAAACTCCACACAGAAATGGCCGAGACGAGAATCGAACCCTGACCCTGGAGGTGTGAGGCGAACGTGCTAACCACTAAGCCACCGCCATACACGCCATTCATTCATTCATTCATCTTCTACAGCTTTATCTGATCTTCCCTCGGGTCACGGGGAGTATGTGCCTATCTTGGGTGTCTATGGGCATTAAGGCAGGATACACCCTGGATGGAATGCCAACCCATCGCAGGGCACACACACTCACATTCACACACACATTCATACACTACGGACAATTTTCCAAGGTGCTAATCAACCTTCCGTGCATGTTTTTGGACCGGTGGGAAACCGGAGAACCCGGAGAAAAACCCCCTGAGGCACGGGGAGAACATGCAAACGCCACACACACATGGCCTAGGCGGGAATCGAACCCGGATCCTGGAGGTGTGTGGTGAACGTACTAACCACTAAACCACCGCCATACACGTCAATGTAATGATAATTTGTGTGTTAGCTTTAGAGCGTGTGATGACACATGCACTACTGCCGGTGGTAATACACAACCACGCGGTTGACACGGTGACCGTCACAGCTTTACAGAGTGCCTTTGTCACATGCACATGCAGGGTGTGAATATGTGAAATATTTTAAAGCATGTGTACGTAAACGAGGAGCATGTTTTTCTTGTTTCTCGGCAGATGCCTAAACTGATTTACTTCTAAAGAATCAGTATGTACAGAGCATGTGCAGTTAAATTTAACCCTTTTCAGATATATTGTAAATTTCCACTTTGCTGGAAAAATCCGTTTGTGTTTCTAGACATTTAACAATAATATTTCCGAATGATTTTATTTCATTTTTATCTCCAGGTATTAGAAGTTCTTGGTTTAGCATATAATGTTTTTACAAGCTTATGCAATTCAGTCAATGTACACATAAACATTGTTCAAACATTTTATTTGCTTCGATTTCCATAAAATAAATGTTAAAGCCAGAAAGAACCAGAAACAGGAATCTCCCTCGTTCACAACTGATTCAATAGAGTGATCTCATCCCCATGTTACACACACTATTACGTCTGCACATAAGAAACCTCGTTATGTTGTGTAATACACATTTGCACTAACATGTAATCTCACACTTTTTGTCATGTCTTTTGTATTCATATTTAATATGTATTGTCTGTATTGCAGGGTAACAGTGGTTTAGCGGTTAGCATGATCGCCTCACACCTCCAGGATTGGGGGTTCGATTCCCGCAATTACTAAACAGTTAATACACTATACACTATATCACTGTTTTGGCCTGCTGTGTCCTTTTCTGCTTTCCATTTAAGCACAAATGACTGTATTTGTTTGTTGTCTTTTCCATGACTGAAATATTAGCTATGTGTTTATTTATTCAGGGTTTCCAGTATCGGCCATTTTAGTAAGCAATGTATGATTATACTGTCAGAGGCTCTGCTTTGCTTTTTCTATAGTGCCCTGTTAAATATAAAGTGCAACCCAAACTGTGTATTGTGTATCTTAAACGGTGAAAGCTACATCATAATCACGTAATAAACAACAAAATTATAAACCAACTGTAATTTAATGGTTTAATAAACGCACATAAATGTGACATATTTGAGCTTGCACTTTTGCCAAGCTCTTCCTGATATATTTTTTCTGGGATAAATATATTATGTTTATGTCCAAAATATAAACTTGCATTGAACAATTTACATATAACAGTAATTTACAGACCATTTATTGGTTTAAGTTTCATTGTGTGCACGGTTCGCGAAATTCCTGAGTGTTTATCAGATGTTATATTAGAAACATCCTTATTTATTCACAGACAGGCGACAAATTAACAGAGGACAAGAAGTAGTTTCTGTCTTGGTATTTATTTCTTCTTATCTTCTTATCTCCTTTATTGTTTGGTTTTACCTTTATCATACTCTATCTGTATCTGTATACTGCATACTGTATATCTCCTCTAGCATGACTATCAAAGGCTTTGATTTTCAGATTCTTATAACTGAATATATATATATATATATATATATATATATATATATATATATATATATATATATATATATCATATATATGATATATATATATATAACCTTTCATTTGATGTGGCAAGGTGGTCCTGGTCTATGAAGATCTTTCCAAGATTCAACTTGATGCTGCACGTTGTATGTCGCCGTAGCAATGAGCTGCGAGTAACGGCAGCGGTTGTAAGGGATGGGGAAAAGGTTAAAGAGCCTCTTATTAGTCTGTCTTGTGTAAGGTATTCCCAAATGCCTCATGCACAGCCCCAAAAACACATCTTCGATGTAGATGGCTTGTACTTGCTTTGCCCCTTTGACTAGCTTCTCCGCAAGGTCCAAGGAGAACACGTAACTCAAGCCCAGTGCATAAGTTGGATAAAACTCTTCAGGGAAGACGTTTTTTGGCAGAAACCATTTAGTGTGAGGCTTTCGAAGAACCATATGCCCATGAGACACAATTCCTGTTATATAGTTGTGCTTGGGTGCGTGGACAAGCATTTTAATCAAAGCATTCACGTTTAGAAACATGTCCGAGTCAATCTTCATAGCATAGGCAGCATTTTGGCAGTAGGTCATCAGCCATTCCAACATCACCATCGTTTTGATAGTGAGATTTTTATAGCTGTCCAGGAAATCGCTCTGAATGATGTCACGGTGCTCCTCGCTCTCCTGCGAGAGCGTCTGCTGGAGGTCCTCTCTCCCTTCAGGTGTGGATTGACCAAGAAGAAAAAACAGCCTCACCACTTTGTCCATGGCCAACTTTTCAGACCCCCAGGTGGTGCGAATGACATCCCGAGCTTTCCTGTTCTGCGGCGCCACGGGTACCATTAAAACCAAGAAGGTCGTATTATTCCGGCACCCCTCTGCCTCGTTAACAATGAAACGATATTTACACGGATATGCCACTGTGTATGGCGTTTCAGGTGTACATGAATGTCGAGGATGCACTGTCGAGGATGTCGAGGATGCACTGACTCTGACATTTATCGCTGCCCTCACGGCGTTGTCTGTCGTACTGTATATTGTATGAACTGTCTCATACCACATTTTGGACACTTCTGATAAACCCACTTCGTAGAAGAGTAACACTGATGAAATAAGAAGTAGGAGGAAGGCAGCTTGTAGGCGAGTACACCGACAGACAAATGGTAGTTTCAACAAATCCTGTCTGAAAATATAAATAGATTACAATCATAGCGTTATGTTGTTGATTTAACTTTAAATAAATAAATAAATACATTTACAATAATAGTTTGAAATGTGGGGGGATAGCTTTATCCCCCCACTCAACATAAATGAATGATCAAATATAACAGTTATAATTAGGTCTAAGTCACAACTATAGAGAAATTCTAAAAACAACCTTTCCACTGCTTTTCAATATTAGTTAAATGATGAAAAAAATACAGATCTGTTTAATTCAACCGTGTAAAAAGACACACATGCAGAGGACAAATAACAAATCCATCATTGTCAGGTAAAGCCAGGTGAAATAGCAATAAACGCAATACCTTTTCTCTCCACCTTTGTTGGCACCGTCCACCATTTTTCTGTCTTTGCTTTTGTGCCCTATTTGTTGCCCTTCATCTGTCACACGTTGGTTTCTCATGCAAGTGTACGCGTTTTGTACTGTCACAGAAAGACATGGTCGTTTATAGAGGCATAACACTGACAGGTTACCTCTGTTATTTGGCCACACCCTACAAACTTGTTCCTCCTCAGGGGATGGGGTAGCTCAGTGGTCTAAGGCGTGGGCTGCTGATCGGAAGATCCGGGTTCGAGCCCCGGTATGGCCAAGCTGCCGCCCTTGGGTCCTTGAGCAAGACCCTTAACCCTCTGTGCTCCAGGGGCGCTGTATCATGGCTGACCCTGCGCTCTGACCCCAGCTACCAACATCAAGCTGGGATATGCGAAGAAAAGAATTTCACTGTGCTGTAATGTATATGTGACAAATAAAGGATTATTATTATTATTATTTATCGCTCATGAAACTTTTCAGAATAAGTTCGTGTCTGTCTGTGTCTCACAGTACAGATTAACACAGTACGAAAGTGAAAAACCTAAAGGTCGAAAGGTCGCCCCCAAGGACCACGTGAGTAGCTCTCAGGCCTGTTCTAAAAACTCATCAGTGAGATGCATCTAAAATGTTAGTTAACTCATTGTGAACTCACAATAGTGAACTCACAATACTTATTGTGAGAAATCATCAGTGTCATTAATTATAATATATAACTAAAGGCAAATGTGCTATTTCAGAAGAGTGCATCAAACTGGTAGCCCTTTGTATGACTCCGTATCCATGAAATAGCTCCCCCCTGGTGTAGTGTGACATAAACCGTATGCAATTTGAATCTGTCTCCTTCCATCACTAAACTTTTTCTTTTTCTGCTCTATCCTGGGAAAACTAGGCACATGGAAGGTGGAATACACCCTGGGCGTATAAGCTATCTTGTGCACACAGTGAAGCTATTTAACAGTTGTCCAGTCTCATTTATTAAAGTCTTTAAACTTTAATTTGGTTTAAAAAAAAAACTTTTCTGAAGATGAGTTGTTTTATTTGTAGATAAAGTATATATAAGAGGTACGGTGGCTTAGTGGTTCCAGAGCCGTGGTTCGATTCCCGTCTCGGCCATGTGTGTGTGGAATTTGCATGTTCTTCCCGTTCCTCGGGTTTTTTTTTCTCCGGGTTCACCGCCTCCCCCCCCCCAAAAAAAAAACATGCACGGTAGGTTGATTGGCACCTTGGAAAATTATCCCTAGTGTATGAATGTGTGTGTGAATGTGAGTGTTCTTCCTTAATGCACATAGATGCCTGAGATAGGCACAGGCTCCCCGTGGCCCGAGGGAAGATCGGATATAACGGTAGTAGATGAAAGAATGAATGAATATATAAACTAATACCATTCATAATTATTTTGATATAGTTATAAATGCAGCTGCAGTCACGTACTAGTAGTCAGTATAATGTTTCTGAGCTAGAACAAAAACAGATGACAGATGTCATTGTGGCGGGCTAAAAGAAAATATGTAACAAAACTGGAATCCGCACCCTCTTTGTTTGAAATGGAATGCTATTGGACAAACACTGAAATAAAGGCAAAGTTTAAAAGTCATTTTAAAAGGCATATTTGCTGTCATTTATTTGAATGTTCATAAACAGATATGTGCATTTATATATGGTTGAATTAATGTGGGCAGCACACTAGTTCTCTACACATGCATTCCTGTGTTATCTGTTCAGTATGTATGTTATCATCTTTACGACGAGAATACGTGGGGTATACGGAGTGCTACGGCTGTGACGGTGGCAGATGGGTGATCTCTAGAATGTATTATTAAAACTATCATGACAGAAACATTCAGTGGTGCTGTTAGTGTTGCACTGAAGGCGCTTTCCTGATGTGTAACCGGAACCGGTAAAAGAAAAGCGTTATGTGTATGACACAGAAAGTCCGAGTTCACTGTACCTCTCAACTAAGAGGAGAAAAGATCGCATTTTATGTAAAAAGAAAAAAAAAGAAAACAAAAAAAAAAAAGAATGACAAAAGAAAGACAAAATGACAAAAGAAGAATGACAAAAACAAAGAATTGATGCTAAAACATCTGTACTAACATGAGTGTTTATTTATGGACTTCCGTCAATGAAACGACACAACACAGCCTATATGTTCATCCAAATCCAAAATGTTCCCAGATTTGGTTTTCCAATAAGATCCATGTTCTGAAACTAACCAGTTTAACGAAAAAGCCATACACATCATTCATTCATTAATTCATCTTCTACCACTATATACGATCTTCCCTCCCCTGTGTAGCAACAAAACTCAGTTACTACACAGTTAATACACTGTATTACCAATGCAATTAACCAATCCAATGAGTTCCCAGGTCGTCCCAAAGCTAAAAAGTGAGGGTGAAATCAAGGCTCTGTTTGACATTTTCCCTAACATACAATTAGTGCTGGGGAGGAACTAGGTACATGTTTACGTAATTTAAATAGAAAATAAATGTAACAGTAATTCGTTACAGTTACTGAGAAAAAAAAAAGTGTAATAAAATGACAGTCAATTTCATGCGAAATCAGCGCTTTAGACGACGGCATGACGGCATTTATGTGATTTTGATTTGAATAGCGACGATCTGCTGCAGTTCCATTTCCAAAAATAGAAACGATTTTTTTTCCCGAGCGTTTGAAACTTTTTTTTCCTTAGAATGTTAACTTAAAGCGCCACCTAGTGGACAAACGAAAGTGATCCAATGTAATCAGTTACTTTTATAAAGTCTTTGAAAAGTTACACTACTTATCACCTTTTGAATCATTTGCAATCTGTTATCTATTACATTTCCAAAGTATCAAGCATAACAGGGCATTCTGTACAAAATGTGTGCTTTCAACATTGTGTCCGTTTGGGTAAGAACCACGTAAGTCTATGAAGGTCATGTTTACTAGGGAGTTGTGCTGAGTTGCTTCACCAAACATTTGTTTGTTTCAGTTTGTTAACGATTTTATTTTAGGGTTCAGCATGAACGAAAACATTAAAAAAAAGTAGTCGGGGAATGGTGGCACATTTGCATCACACCTCCAGGGTCAGGGGTTCGATTCCTGGCTCGGCCATGTGTGTGTGGAGTTTGTGCATGTTCTCCCCGTGCCTTAGGGGTTTTTTCTCGGGTTCTCCGGTTTCCCACCCCCCGGTCCTAACTGGTCTTTTAAGCCACAGTTAAATAGCATTCAAGCAATAATGATTCAATTCATTCATTCATCTTCTACCGCTATATCCGATCTTCCCTCGGGTCACGGGGAGTCTGTGCCTATCTCAGGCGTCTATGGGCATTAAGGCAATATTCACCCTGGATGGAATGCCAACCTATCTCAGGGAACACACACTCACACATTCATACACTAGGGACAATTTTCCAAGGTGCCAATCAACCTACCGTGCATGTTTTTGGGCCGGGGGGGGAAACCGGAGAAACCGGAGAAACCGGAGGAAAACCCCATGAGGCACGGGGAGAACATGCACAAACTCCACACACACATGGCCGAGACGGGAATCGAACCCCGAGAGAGTCGGAGAATTGTTCAGTATAAGCTTGTTGTCAAGCAATTTCAGATTAGTAATTCAATGCTGGCGATATGAATTCAGCAGTTCACATAACAAGTATGTAACTGTGTCAGTTTTAAACACACATTAAACATTAAAAAACAATTAAACATTAAAACACACATTGTGTGAGGCACGGTGGCGTAGTGGTTAGCACATTTGCCTCACACCGCCAGGATCCGGGTTCGATTCCCGTCTCGGTCATGTGTGTGTGGAGTTTGCATGTTCTCCCCGTGCCTCAAGGAGGTTTTTCTCCGGGTTCTCCGGTTTCCTCCCCTCCTCCTCCCGGTCCAAAAAAAAACATGCACTGTAGGTTGATTGGCACCTTGGAAATTTGTCCCTAGTGTGTGAATGTGTGTGTGTGTGCCCTGCGATGGGTTGGCATTCCATCCAGGGTGTATCCTGCCTTAATGCCCATAGACACCTGAGATAGGCACAGGCTCCCTGTGACCCGAGTGGAAGATCGGATAAAGCGGTAGAAGATGAATGAATGAATTGACACACATTGTTTTCTTTGTGACAACAGACCTGGCTAACATGGTAGATAAATGAATTATTTCTTCTTCTTCTTTTTTTTGGCATTGTTAAAAGAGATTAATGTTTAGGCCGACTAAAAGATATCCTTTTAATGTAAAATGTCAAGGGAACAAAACACAAACGCACTCGTTTACTACTAGGTAACATCTAGACTTACAATAAGAATAATACGAATAAGCCATTGCATTTCTATAGAGCTTTTCGGCACACTCAAAAGTGGTTTTATACATTATGAGAGGGTCCACTATCGGTTATAGCGCACCATAACTCCCACCACACACCGGCTTACTGGTGGAGAGGAGACAGAATGATGAAGCCAGTAGATACGTAGATAATAAGATAAGTAGATAATATCAGTAGATAAGGTGGACAGTTAAGAGGTTGTGATGGTCAGATATTGAATTTGGCTGCCGAGGACACACATCCTGGGATTTTTAATGACCACAGAGAGCCTCGGTTTAATGTCTCATGCCAAAGACGGTGATTTTTGACAGTATAGTGTCCCCCGTCATATACTATACTGGGGTGCTAGGGGACCCACAGGGTAAGCGCCCCCTGCTGGCCCTCGCTAACACCTTTTCCAGCAGCAACCCTGTTTCCCCAGGAGGTCATCCATCCAGGTACTAACCCAGGGGTGGGCAATTATATTTTCCAAAGGGCCACATGAGAAACCTGAGGTGTGTTCGTGGGCCGAACCAACAATAACGTTGAACGTAACTTATGTTCAATATGAATTTTTTCCTCTTGTAAAGAGTGTTAAATATCATCATGTTCATTAGGCTACCCACTATCCTTAAGAATAAGGATATTCTATTTAAGGAAAAGAAACAACAAAAAAAATGGCTGTATTTTTCCTTCATTTTTAACACTGAGCATACTCCAACAACGTCAGCGTTGCTGTGTGGTTATACATTCTTCTCGTGCGGCAAAGAAGCCGAAGCAGTTCAGCGGGCCGGATTAAAAGGACCAAGGGGCCGGATGTGGCCCCCGGGCCGTAGTTTGCCCACCCCTGTACTAACCAGTACTCAACCCTGCTTATCACCAGTAGTTAACCAGTCTTGGGCTGCAGGGTGATATGTCTACTGACTATAAATTCAACTAAAGTAAATGTGACATTAACCTGCGATATGCTTAATACTGTGCAGCGGTGTATAATACTGTGTATAAGTTGTAATGCGTGTATTAAAAAAAAGCACACTGTTAAACGTATAAATGCGTACAGTGCCATCTACTGGACAAATGAGTGAATTGAAGTGAAATTTGCATGCTCAGGTTGCAACCCGGATTTTTCAAAATTGCATTGTATTAAAGTACGCGTTAAAAGAGACAAATGTGATACTCATGAGCATAAAGCTTAGATGGCCATCGTGTCACTGGTTAAATATTTAATATTTGTCAAAGAGGGTTTGTATAGGAAAATGCTTTTGCAACCACACTGGTGAACTGTGTGTCCGGGAATCGAATGATTTACTTTAGTGCTTCGTTAAAGCCTTAGTCTTCACACACACACGCACACACACACCCACACACACACACACACACCCACACACAATACATTGTTTAAAGAGATAAGAACAAATTTGCCTTACCCAACCTTGGCAAAAGACTTGCACAAAGTTGGAATGCACAATTTGAGATTGCCTTAGCATGCTGTAGCCATACTCTGCATACAAGACATTGTGGAATAGAATATATATATATATATATATATATATATATATATATATATATATATATATATATATATATATATATATATATATATATATATATATGGCGTGGATATTAGTGACGTTTGTTCTAGATCGATGGGGCAAACTGCTTCATGCGCCACCTGGTGGAACATGATGCCATTACACGACAAGGTCAAACGAATGCGGTCACAATTATGATATTAAAAATTCTGTACCGATCTTCGCGAGCCGGATTAAAAGTATCAAAGGGCCAGATGTGGCCCACTGGAAGTATTTTTCCCACCCCTGGTTTGGTTAATATATTTATCCAAGTCTTACCTCTATTATAGGCATTTTCACCCATAGAAGTTCCTCTTACTCAGAGCTGTCTGTATATTTTGTTTAACTTTATTTCGGAAGAATACCACTTTCATATATCCATATTGGTTTATATAATACAGATAAAGTCTCATCACACAATTACAAAGCAGACAACAAAAGCACTGTAGGCCAGAAGTTAATTATTTAAAACATCCATTATTACTTACTTTTTATTTATTTTCAAACCGCAGACTTTCTGTCATTTGTTTTCTAAACCTTGAAGGTTTGTTTATTTTTTTTTGCAAGGGGCAAGTGAAATGTTCATGCAAATTAACACACACGAAACACTTTACATGACCAAGTCCATGACAAAGTTACATGACACATAGACTTCTACAGAAATCTAAAATGGCAGGAATGTGAGGAAAAGAATTGCTTGTGAATTTTTACATTCGGAGAGGTAAAAACAAATTCTATAGTTAAATATTTGCTACCGTACGACGCTTGACTTCTTAATTCTCCCCTCGTTTGTTCAGAAGAAAAAAGCAGGTCTTATTGTACCAAAAAATATAAAGTAGTTATAAACAGTCAATAAAACGTTGTTTAAATGTTGCCTTTCTCTGTAATTTAATGGTTTAATAAACGCACATACATGTGACATCTTTTGTGCTTGCACTTTTGCCAAGTTCTTCATAAAATCCCCTGATATATTTTTTTCTGCAATAAATATATTTGTGTATGTTTTCAATGCAGCAATTTGTCAACAATTTACATATAACAGTAATTTACAGACCATTTATTGGTTTAAGCTTCATTGTGTGCACGGTTTACAAAATTCCTGAGTGTTTATCAGATGTTATATTATAAACATCCTTATTTATTCACAGAAAGGCGACAAATTAACAGAGAATAAGAAGAAGTTTCTTTCTTCTTATCTGTTAGCTCCTTTATTGTTTGGTTTTACCTTTATCATACTGTATCTGCATACTGTATATCTCCTCTAACATGACCTATCAAAGGCTTTGATTTTCAGATTCATATAACTGAATATATATATATATATATATATATATCTATATATATATATATATATATATATATATATATATATATATTAACATATATATATCACACACACACACACACACACACACACACACACACACACACACACACACACACACACACACACACACACACACAGAGACATATAAACACCTGTGTGATTTCGGAGCGACATATTAGACAACACTTTCTTCTTCAGCATCTTATTAGTTCACAATGAATTTGTTAATTTGTCAGCAGCCTGTATATTTCATTCCTTCATTCATCCATTCATCTTCTAAACCGAATTCTAAAACCGCTTTATATCCGACCTGTATATTTTGACATGTTCATCATATATATATATATATATATAACATTTATATATCATTTCATGTGGCAATTCATGAAACCGTCCATATAGGCTTTTAAAACCATTTGATATTCTCATACAAGGTTTAACAAGGTGGTCCTGGTATCTGAAGATCTTTCCAAGAATCAACTTGATGCTGCACGTTGTATGTCGTCGTAGCAATGAGCTGCGAGTAACGGCAGCGGTTGTAAGGGACGGGGAAAATGTTAAAGAGGCCCTGATCAGTCTGACTTGTGTAAGGTATTCCCAAATGCCTCATGCACAGCCCCAAAAACACATCTTCGATGTAGACGGCTTGTACTTGCTTTGCCCCTTTGACTAGCTTCTCCGCAAGGTCCAAGGAGAACACGTAACCCAAGCCCAGCGCATAAGGTGGATAAAAATCTTCAGGGAAGACGTTTTTTGGCAGAAACCATTTAGAGTCAGGGTTTCGAAGGACCATAGCCCCATGAGCCACAAGTCCTGTTATATAGTTGTGCTTGGGTGCGTGGACAAGCATTTTAATCAAAGCATTCACGTTTAGAAACATGTCCGAGTCAATCTTCATAGCATAGGCAGCATTTTGGCAGTAGGTCATCAGCCATTCCAACATCACCATCGTTTTGATAGTGAGATTTTTATAGCTGTCCAGGAAATCGCTCTGAATGATGTCACGGTGCTCCTCGATCTCCTGCGAGAGCGTCTGCTGGAGGTCCTCTCTCCCTTCAGGTGTGGATTGACCCAGAAGAAAAAACAGCCTCACCACTTTGTCCACGGCCGACTTTTCAGACCCCCAGGTGGTGCGGAATGACATCCCGAGCTTGCCTGTTCTGCGGCGCCACGGGTACCATTAAAACCAAGAAGGTCGTATTATTCCGGCACCCCTCTGCCTCGTTAACAATGAAACGATATTTACACGGATATGCCACTGTGTATGGCGTTTCAGGTGTACATTTTTCACCCGGTAATGCAGAAGGCGAGACGGGTCGCTCACTTCCTGGAATAAAAGTAGATGTCCAGTGAGGCGAGGATGCACTGACGCTGACATTTGACACTGCCCTCGCGGCGTTGTCTGTCGTATTGTATATCGTCTGGACTGTCTCATACCACATTTTGGACACTTCTGATAAACTCACATTGTAGAAGAGTAACACTGATGAAATAAGGAGTATGAGGAAGGCAGCTCGTAGGCGAGTACACCGACAGACAAATGGTAGTTCCAACAGATCCGGGCTGTAAATATAAATACATGTTTTTTATGTTGTCGTTTTGACTTAAAATAAATAAATAAAATGACAATAATAGTTTGAATGACTTTATCCCCCCCACTCAACATAAATGAATGATCAAATATAACAGTTATATACAACTATAGAGAAATTCTAAAAACAACCTTTCCACTGCTTTTCATTATTATTTACAACAACAAAAATACAGCTCTGTTTAATTCAATCGACACACATAGAGAGAACAAATAACAAATCCATCACTATCAGGTAAAGCCAGGTGAAATAGCAATAAACGCAATACCTTTTCTCTCCACCTTTGTTGGCACCGTCCACCATTTTTCTGTCCTTGCTATTGTGCCGTATTTGTTGCCCTTCATCTGTCACACTTTGGTTCCTCGTGCAAGTGTACGCGTTTGTACTGTCACAGAAAGACATGGCCGTTTATAGAGGCATAGCACTGACAGGCTACCGCTGTTATTTGGCCACACCCTACAAAAGTGTTCCTCCTCGGGTTTTTATCGCGCATGAAATAGAGGATAAACACACGAATAAGGAAGGCAGGACTATAATATCATAATCCCTTGATTCTAAAACAAATAAGACAAGAAGGGAAATAATGTCATACCCGTCAAAATGTAGTTCTGTAAAAACCAGGTGCTATAGGTTGTGTGTAACAGGTGTCAGATGTGGGAGGTGCTGAGAATTATTTGCACTTTGTAACCATAGAGCTATCTCAGGTGGCTTCCAAAGGGCATAACCATCGTGTTTCAAAAGACCATTCAGAAAACTGAGTCTTTATGAGCCTAACACCTGAACAAATGAAATAAGATTTTTGAAGTCCCCCACCCCTTCATCCTTTTCTCGGAGATTGAATTACACTGTTACCCTGTTAACAGATGTAAACTACAGGTAACCTTAATAATATACTCGCTTCCCGCATGTTTTAGCGCAAAACCGTTGGATGCCAATTTAAACCTATCGTTGGGCGTTGAAATTTGATCGTGCGAAAAGAAAGGAATAGAATGTCTGAGAGGTGCGACATGTTGTAGCCCATTTTCCTGAACACACAAAATTGGCTATAGATTGTTTTTGACGTGCCCAACCTGGGACTAAACCCAAGACTGATCATTTGCTGCTTTGGCTAAGGATAATGGTATAGCATTAACAGATTATAACGAGATTAAATAAATAAATAAAAGAAGCGGAGGAAATCAAGTGAAATCTCCTGTAATTTTTCACCATTTTTGAGAATAAGTTCGTGGTTTTCTGTGTCTTACAGTACGGATTATTACAGTACGAAAGTGAAAAACCCAAGGATCTACTGTATGTTTCTCCAGGCAACTAGCATCACAGTCTGCTCTTTTTAAATATACTTCATTGAGGCTCCATCTCAAATTTCTTTCTTTTTGAGATTGAACCTGATAGTGTAGTGTGACATAAACCGTATGTAATTTGAATCTGTCGCCTTCCATCACTAAACTTTTTTTTTCTGCTCTCCATTAATGTAGAAAACATGGATCTCACTACATCTGAAAATAAAATGTACAATTTAGTGTATAGGCTTTTACCCCGATTGTCGATATGTAGGTCGTGTCCATCCTATAGCAGTTAAACGAACCCACTGCTGTAAATCCCGTTGCATTCAGAAAGATAAGGGTCCACTGAATAACACGTCGTAAAGGATTTATGGTCAAACGAAGCAATAGTGTTGTGATTTATATGGTTTTTCCTTTGATTATATATATATATATATACTATATACTAAAGTTGGTAAAATACTACATCACAAACAAAATTAAATCACCCACGGAAATGAAAGAAGGACGGAATCGGTATCGGTAATTCAAAAAGACTGGCAGGTGTGTGTTTGGATGACGATGCAGCGCCTACCATTTCAAGCGCTTTTATCTCTGCCCAGTAGCATTATGCAAACAACATGATTCATGGAAAATATAGCCAACGAGTGGGCGAGTCACTGGTTGTAAAATGGTGTATTGCAGGTCAGTTGATGCTGTAAACATGGGGTGGATGCTAATAGGTTAAAGTCAAACATAAGCAGAATTTTTTTTTAAAAATCCCGTTTATTTGCCATTATTGACCAAGCACAGGAAATTTTGCTATGGTGTTTTGCCTACACATTGCTTATAATAAAGAGAACGATCCCATGCCCAGGGGAAAGGTTCAACAACAGATCACAGTATGGACATAAATATATCACAAAAAGATGAGCTGTGATTGACTGCATTATTAAGTTTGATGATGTCATTGTAATGGAATTTTATTAACCACTGTAATAATTGCTGATGCTATCTAGAGGTTTTCGTAGATCATTAATATTAACAGACCTTAATTACAAAGCAGGATCTATTTAGAAGTCCCTCTTGTCTGAGACAGTTTGTAGAAAATAAAACATATATATATATATATAATATATATATATATATATATATATATATATATATATATATATATATATATATATATACAGTGTTGGGGAGTAACTAGATACATGTTACGTAATTTAATTACAAAATAAAAGTAACAGTAATTCGTTGCAGTTACTGAGTAAAAAAAATGTGTAATTAAATTACAGTTACTTTCGAAAATGTTAAAGATTACAAATCCCAAAGAACCCCCCGCCAAACAACCCCCCAATGATAACCTAGTGGACGAATGAAAGTAATCAAAAAGTAATAAAAATTAGAATTTTTTTTTTACTTTTATAAAGCAATTAAACAGTTACACTACTTATTACATTTTGAATAGGATGAAACCAAAGTTACCAATATATATATATATATATATATATATATATATATATATATATATATATATATATATATATATATATATATATATACAGGGTACAATTTGTGGTCTACATCTAAATCTTAGTTGTTGTGCTCCTGCAACTTTTATATCAATATTCAATGCCACTGTTGCTTTAGAAAAAGTACAGGCAGAATATTTTAGATATATTAGGAGAGAAGCATGCTCTTACCTGTAGTATGTAGTAAAGTACTACAGTCATATTAGCTTTTAGATGCAGATAAGACCAAAAACACACCCAAATATGCTTAAAACCAAAAAGCTCCTATCCTGAGTATCCTGTCTACATTGTGCAAAGATTCACTCACCGTGACGCTGCCCGTTCTACTGCAACCCCCTTTTAGTTAGTTCCAGTATTTACAGCAAGTCTGAGCATGCTGTAGCTGATAAAACAGACTTTTTAGACCCGTCCCCTTTCTCACCCTCGTGGAGATTGTTGGGATAATTTTGTGTCCAGCAGTTCCTCTCTGAGTCTGTATACACCTCGTCCAAGGCTAATAAGGCCACTTTTTCATCTTTGCGCATCATTTGGTGTTCCTGTCTCAGCTCGCGGTACGAGCGCGAGAACACGTGGAAAATGGAGGTCGCCGGGAAGGCCATGATGAGAATGCCGCTCAGGATCGCGCTGAAGGCTACTGCTTGTCCCGGAATGGTGCGCGGGATCATGTCGCCATAGCCTACTGTGGTCATAGAGATGATGGCCCACCAAAAGCAGGCAGGGATGCTGCTGAAGCCATGCCGCTCGCTCTCAGTCAAGTGTATGAGGGGGGCGAACAAAGTGACGGCCACGCACACGAAAAGGAGCAGAAGGCCGAAATCATGCATGCTCTTCTGTACCGTCAGGCCGAGCGTCTGCAAGCCCAGTGAGTGCCTCGCCAAGCGCATGACGTATAGGATGCGCAGGGCGCGCATGAGCCTCAGAATCAGGCCCAGCTTATCCAGATACCCTCCGCCGACCGACGCGGGGTCTCCCAGCCTCAGCTCTCTCTCATCCACCAGAAGGGAGATGTAGTACGGTAGAATGGCCATAGCATCGATGATGTTGAGAGGCCCACGGGCAAATTCAAGCTTGCTCTGAGCCTGCAGGAATCGCAGCAGGAGTTCAAGAGTAAACCAGGCCACGCACACAGTCTCCACGATGAATATCTGTTGGCACCTTAGGGAACATTCTCCCTGTTTGTAAAGAATGGTATATATTAATTTAGCATCCCTTAGCGAAATTTACGTTAGATAGTGTATGACGTTCTTTTTGACATTTCCCTGTAATGAGAAATAAAAATGCTTTTGTTTGCAAACGACAGGGACAGCATCAATAAATAAACGATATATCGCAGATATGAGAACCTACTCCTCTTAGCCTAATCACTGTGGCACAAATGTGCCGTTTCGGTAATTACTCATTAGACGCAGCCAAATCCTTTCTAAAAGCATTAAGAGACTATTATAGCTTTTACAGTAGGAGTGCTTTGGTAGGAGCGGCTTTAATAAGACTCTCTCATTCGTCACACTTTTATTATAGTGTAAATGTAATAGATTACATGTAATCTAATGTTAATGTAATCGATTACAGTATATACTCATAGTTTGAATGTATTGTGTTGGAAGTTCCTTGCTTAGATAGGAAGTGCCCAGTTTCCCGTTAGAAGCATTTTTGTTGTTTTCTCTGTACAGGGAAACACGTTGGCGCTTGTCTGGGCAATCAAACAGCTACATCAAAACTACACACACACACAGACACACACATACACACACACACACACACACACACACACATACACACAGGTAGCTTACAGTAGAGAGGCATTATCTACAATTATCTACAAATAACTCTAAATTTTGTGTGGAAATCTCTACAATGAATTGAATGCTGAATTTCCAATGGGGGGGAAAAATGAATTTTTTTTTAATTATTTCTAATCCCGAAAAATTTTTCTAAACCCGAACAAAGTTATTGCCAGACCAGGATTATTAAATCTACTTTGAATATTAAAATTGCTGATAATTTCTGAAGAAGCACAGAACTATCCATATGTTTGGTAGATTAGCTAATAGTAATTATTCATCTTCTTCTACCGCTATATCCGATCTTCTCGGGTCACGGGGAGCCTGTGCCTATCTCAGGCGTCTATGGGCATTAAGGCAGGATACACCCTGGACGGAATGCCAACCCATCGCAGGGCACACACACTCACATTCACACACACATTCATACACTAGGGACAATTTTCCAAGGTGCCAATCAACCTACCGTGCATGTTTTTGGACCGAGAGGAAACCGGAGAACCCGGAGAAAAACCCCCTGAGGCACGGGGAGAACATGCAAACTCCACACACACATGGCGGAGACGGGAATCGAACCCGGATCCTGGCGGTGTGAGGCGAACGTGCTAACCACTAAGCCACCGTGCCCCCCTAATAGTAATTAATCTAGTTAAATTCGCCTGTTTGAAAAGTTAGCTGGGTACGTTTGTGAATTTGCGTGTTAAAATACAATATTTCACAAACGTGAGTACACCCCACCTCACATTTTATTATATCTTAACAAGGGACATTATTATAGGAATTACAGATGTTTTAGAGCTTTTATAGAGCAGAATATATTTACTCTGCTACGGAAATAACTCATAAGTGATAGCAGCATGGAAAGCCACATGTACGATTCATCATGTTCATGTTTTTTTTCTGCTTGACAAATACGCAAATACACATTTGTGTATTTTGTACTAGAGCAAGTTAAAATATGGTGCTTTCAGTTCTCTCATTCGGACCATTGGATGTTCAACATGGCACCTCATCACAAAGAACTGTCTGAGGATTTGAGAATTAGACTTGTTGCTCTCCACAAAGATTTCTCAGCCTATACGAAACTTGGCAACACCCTGAAACTGAGTTACAGTGTCCGGGGTGATAGACAGATTTTTTCGAAGACGGTACCCGTTTAGAACAGGCCTCGCGAGGGTCAATAACATAGGTCGAGTCTTCAGCTGTAGAAAATGGCTTCAAATAACAGATGCAAGAGTGCGGCCACAAGAAAGCCTGCAAACAGTTTGCTGAAGACAACCTGTTAACTTGTCAAAAGATTCACTTGTTTACCTCAGGTGATGTCCAACATCTACATCTACAGTATTGTCCCTTAAGCACATACAATAAAACGGCTGCTGAAATGTGAGGGGTGGCTCACTTTTGTTAGATACTGTAGTTAACCTATACTATCCTATCAATTCCACCCACAAAAACTGCTGCTCACACTGGTGTGTGTGTGTGTGTGTTGTTGTTGTTGTTTTAACTCATAGTATTCTGTGTAAATTGACTGTGAATAAATATTACCGGAGGTCAGCAGTTTGAGAAAACTTAGGTCAGTCGATCTGGCACCAAGATCACATTTTATTCCTGTCCTAACAACACCCGAGGCACTTAACCTGCCCCTGTATCTGTACTTTTCTGCTGGCGCGTGATTGGCTGATGGGATAATTGCATGTCTGAGCAGGTGTATAGGTCTCCCTAATAAACCCGGTAATTAGTGCACGCAATATAATAATAAACAAGACGAGGCTGGAGGGTATTTGGGGTTCGGAGCAATATTCTATTCTATTCGAGTGCAGGGTGAAAACTGGGTGGCTCACTTTTGTTAGATACTGTAGTTAACCTATACTAGAGCAAAGGCGTCGTCCTGAAGCATCCATAGTTTGAAGGAGCTACATTAGCTAGATAATTAGATTAGGTAAAAATGTTAGCTAATTTATCTACCCAGAATGGTTTTGGCTATGTTACTACTAGATCCTTTCGCTCATTCCGAAAAGTTACTCTAAAATAAACTTGCCAGTCAAATTTTAGTTTTGACTGGCAGAATGTTTCCTTTCTGATTTGTTAGTAAATTAGCTAGTAAGTCCAAAAGCCCTGGTGGTGAAAACATTTCATTCTTGAGTAATTTAAATGTAAATATGTTTTGAATTTCACTTTTTTGTTTTACTTGAGAGCAGCTTCTCTGCATTTTATTCGTCACTCATCATATAATGGTGTCATGTATTGAGTAACATACTCGACTCTCTTCCTCTCTGAGATCAGGCAAGCTGCTGATACACAAACTGATCACGGTCACCGCAATCATAACCACTGAGACAAAGGCAAAGCTCTTGCCCAGCCAGCCAGAGTGTGGGTTATCCACAACGTCCCTGAGATGGCTAAAGAAGCCATGGAGGCCTTCCTCTTTCACTTGTATAGGTTGTTTCATTAGCTTCTTCTGCCTCCTAGCTTCCTCTTTTCTCTTTCTCTCAGCCAGCTCATCCAGGCAGGTGATCATGACCCGCCTGCAGCACTGCTCCATGCCAGTGGGCTCGATGCCCCAGTAAGAGAGCTCTTCTGAGAGAAAAACAGCGCATGCCTGCCTCAGCAGCCTCAACTTGCCCGCTGCCAGGAAGTTAAGGATGACCCGGAAAGCGGTGGCACTCCGGTCGAAGAAGAACTCGCGGTTAACCTCGTCATAGTCGTCACAGAGCCTGGCGATGTCTTCAGGAGTGCTGCAGTGGCGTAGCTGACCCAGGCGCGAGAGTGGGAAGTCATCCAGCGTGCTCCAGGCGAACGTGTAGCGATCCCCACCAACATTCACGAGCGCAAGCTTGCTGTGGTCGACGCTGGCGAGCGCGGAGGGATCGCGTAGTAGCTGGGCTCGCTGGAAGTACACGCCTTTAACTGTCTCTGTTTCGGGGATCTCGGTAAAGAAGTTGATGAAGCTGCTGTCGTCTGTGCTGATGGAAAAATTGCTGAAGTCATTTGCGTTGCTGATAATAGCCATGATGCTGGGTGTAGAGTGGAACCTGGGCTTTTGGGATGTGCAGCTTTACTTCAATGAAAAAAAAAAACAAAAACAGTAAATGCATTTTTATAAAATTACACTCAGTGTAAAAGACAAGAAATTCTTTCCACGGCCCGGCAACATTTTGAAACATTTTCCTTTTTAACATTTTGAAACATTTTCCTTGTCATTTGCCTTGATTTTTACAAGACTCCAGGCAAGGACTTGACATGCTTTGCATTTGGAAATACTAATTTGCTTACAAAAGATGCAAGAAGAGTTATCATTTACTGTCGACTTAAAGTCTGACTGCACACATCTGGTTGTTCTATTACGGCTCCTATCATTTCCACCCGCAAAAACTGCTGCTCACACTGGTGTGTGTGTGTGTGTGTTGTTGTTGTTTTTTTTACTCATAGTATTCTGTGTAAAATGACTACGTATAAATATTACCGGAGGTCAGCAGTTTGAGAAAACTTAGGTCAGTCGATCTGGCACCAAGATCACATTTTATTCCTGTCCTAACAACACCCGAGGCACTTAACCTGCCCCTGTATCTGTACTTTTCTGCTGGCGCGTGATTGGCTGATGGGATAATTGCAGGGCTGAGCAGGTGTATAGGTCTCCCTAATAAACCCGGTAATTAGTGCATGCAAAATAATAATAAACAAGACGAGGCTGGAGGTTATTTGGGGCTCGGAGCAATATTCTATTCGGGTTCCATGATGGAACTGCGTTATTGTCTCCGCTTTTTAGGGAGAACAAAGAAAACCTTTTGATATGAAAACAGCATTTCCAAATGGATCCATAATTGTGTTGGAAACTCAAGAGGGAGAGAGAGAGGGAGAGAGAGAGAGACACACAAACACACACTCACGCGCACGCACACACACACACACACACACACACACACAAACACAGAGAGAGAGTAATCTTTGGGGATACTTTTTCCATCACCACAGCAAAAAAACAAGTAGAATTGTTTACACAACTGGAAGATGAACTGTGTAACCCCTCACCATCCAACAAACACAAACACACACACACACACACACACGCACACACTTTCTTGAAATGTTGATCCTTAAGTCTTCACTTTAACTCGTATAACCTCCACTCTGAGTCTAATCTGTTTATTCAAATATCGCCTAAAGTCCTCCACACCCTTCCATCCTCCATCCATACTCCAAAACGCCTCAAAATATAAAGCGCTCTCCTTGGCACTTACCTGATTTCACTTATACGGTGTCGCTTTCCTCCCCAAAACGCGTTCCCTCCTCAACGCGAGCGCATCATCACGCACTCCCCACAAAAAAGACAAAAAAAAGAAGAAATTTTAGATTTCCACCGCTCACAACTCCGGTTAGACTCCTGTCAGCTATATAACTTTCTTGGTTTGGCTGGAGCTACACGACCGTCCCGTCAGTAGGGCGTTATGTGGAAGGGAAGCCGCGAGCGGTGCCGTGCAGCATCTCCGAGCCGCTAGCGTTCAGCGCCGGTGTGTTCATGCGCCACAGCGCGTGCTGACTCCTGATCTTTCTGTTCACGATGCAAGAAGTAATCCGCCAATCCCATTCACATCAGCGGGCCTTGGTAAAACAGGACAGAAGTGTTTTATATATATATAATAGTATATATATATATATATATATATATATATATATATATATATATATATATATATATATATATATATATATATATATATATATATATATATATATATATATATATATATATATATATATATATATATATATATATATAATCTCTGATATATATATATATATAATATATCTTTATAATTGTATATATATAGATTTGGCAGAGAGGCATTCAGAGAGAGAGAGAGAGAGAGTCTTGGTGGCTTGTAGTTATATTATATTTATATTGTAATATATATATTATATATAATATATATATATATATATATATATATATATATATATATATATATATATAAAGTAGTATCATTAAGAAGAACATAATTTATCGCTCTAGTTCATTATGTAATAAGAAGTCTTGGTGGCTTGTAGTTATGTAGAGTATATATAACGTTTTATATAGATATATATATATATATATATATATATATATATATATATATTATATATATAGATATATTCTGGGTCATATGTATATATATATATATATATATATATATATATATATATATATATATATATATATATATATATATATATATATATATATATATATATATATATATATATATACAGACGTGGACAAAATTGTTGGTACCCTTTGGTCAATGAAAGAAAAAGTCACAATGGTCACAGAAATAACTTTAATCTGACAAAAGTAATAATAAATAAAAATTCTATAAATGTTAACCAATGAAAGTCAGACATTGTTTTTCAACCATGCTTCAACAGAATTATGTAAAAAAAATAAACTCATGAAACAGGCATGGACAAAAATGATGGTACCCCTAACTTAATATTTTGTTGCGCAACCTTTTGAGGCAATCACTGCAATCAAACGCTTCCTGTAACTGTCAATGAGACATCTGCACCTCTCAGCAGGTATTTTGGCCCACTCCTCATGAGCAAACTGCTCCAGTTGTGTCCGGTTTGAAGGGTGCCTTTTCCAGACTGCATGTTTCAGCTCCTTCCAAAGATGCTCAATAGGATTGAGGTCAGGGCTCATAGACGGCCACTTTAGAATAGTCCAATTTTTTCCTCTTAGCCATTCTTGGGTGTTTTTAGCTGTGTGTTTTGGGTCATTGTCCTGTTGCAAGACCCATGACCTGCGACTGAGACCAAGCTTTCTGACACTGGCTAGTACATTTCTCTCTAGAATTCCTTGATAGTCTTGAGATTTCATTGTACCCTGCACAGATTCAAGACACCCTGTGCCAGACGCAGCAAAGCAGCCCCAGAACATAACAGAGCCTCCTCCATGTTTCACAGTAGGGACAGTGTTCTTTTCTTGATATGCTTCATTTTTTCGTCTGTGAACATACAGCTGATGTGCCTTGGCAAAAACTTCGATTTTTGTCTCATCTGTCCACAGGACATTCTCCCAGAAGCTTTGTGGCTTGTCAACATGTAGTTTTGGCATATTCCAGTCTTGCTTTTTTATGATTCGTTTTCAACAATGGTGTCCTCCTTGGTCGTCTCCCATGTAGTCCACTTTGGCTCAAACAACGACGGATGGTGCGATCTGACACTGATGTTCCTTGAGCATGAAGTTCACCTTGAATCTCTTTAGAAGTCTTTCTAGGCTCTTTTGTTACCATTCGGATTATCCGTCTCTTAGATTTGTCATCAATTTTCCTCCTGCGGCCACGTCCAGGGAGGTTGGCTACAGTCCCATGGATCTTAAACTTCTGAATAATATGTGCAACTGTACTCACAGGAACATCTAGTTGCTTGGAGATGGTCTTATAGCCTTTACCTTTAACATGCTTGTCTATAATTTTCTTTCTGATCTCTTGAGACAGCTCTTTCCTTTGCTTCCTCTGGTCCATGTCGAGTGTGGTACACACCATATCACCAAACAACACAGTGATTACCTGGAGCCATATATATAGGCCCAATGGCTGATTACAAGGTTGTAGACACCTGTGATGCTAATTAGTGGACACACCTTCAATTAACATGTCCCTTTGGTCACATTATTTTCTGTGTTTTCTAGGGGTACCATCATTTTTGTCCATGCCTGTTTCATGAGTTTATTTTTTTACATAATTCTGTTGAAGCATGGTTGAAAAACAATGTCTGACTTTCATTGGTTAACATTTATAGAATTTTTATTTATTATTACTTTTGTCAGATTAAAGTTATTTCTGTGACCATTGTGACTTTTTCTTTCATTGACCAAAGGGTACCAACAATTTTGTCCACGTCTGTAAAAAAAAAAAGTGTTTGCTCTTACAAGAAGATTTTCCAACAGACTCATGTTATTCCAGTGAACCAGTAAAGCACTAAGTCACTGTGGGTAAAGGCATCTTATATATGTATATATATATATATATAAGATGCCTTTACCCACAGTGACTTAGTGCTTTACTGGTTCACTGGAATAACATGAGTCTGTTGGAAAATCTTCTTGTAAGAGCAAACACTTTTTTTTTTTATTTAAATGTTAATTTAAGTACTTTTGGAAGTGGTAGTCTGTCAATGTCATTTGGAGAAAGAGACTTCACCCTAAACGAACATGTAGAATGTTGCAATAAACGCGTTTTGACAACGTTTATTTCACTATCCAGGTGCCATGGTAGAGAAGCGTTTTAAGGCATGTTTTGTTAAGGGGAAGGGCATTAAGGTGTAGCGAGACATTTTTTTGGTGTGACTACTGGAAGCCGGCAGTAAGGGTGGTGTGGGAGAAGGTTGAACAAAAGTCATGCAGATGCATGCTGGATCATTTACAGAGACTGATCATATTCTGGGTCAGTTGCAGTTGTCCGGTTTCAAAATGGCAAGGGAGTGAATAAGGATCAGCCTGGCTGTAACCACCAGAATAAAAAATGGTTCTTTGTAGGATGACAGCTATTATTAAGAAGGACAAATAGGGAAAAAAAAGGCACTACATTCTTTCAAGATGACAGTTTTTCATTTTAAATGATGAAATGATGGTCCTATGAAATTGACACTGATCAATAGTAGAGCATATGAATGCTTTTAGCAAAAATAAAATATTAGTGTTATAAATAGGACCAAAACATGACAAGAAAATGTACTCGTGAGAATAATGAGTGTCAGAGTATCATAATAACTAAGACTCTTGGGGACAGTTTTTAAATATGTAAATATGTTATTCTTAAATGTTGAAGTATATAACATACTGCAATGTTACTGTTATGGAAACACACAGGTGTATAACCTTTTTTTTTTTAAATAATATAATATTTCTTTTTTAATGTAATATAATTCATTCATTCATCATCTACCGCTTTATCCGATCTTCCCTCGGGTCACGGGTCTGTGTCTATCTCAGGCATCTATGGGCATTAAGGCAGGATACACCCTGGATGGAATGCCAACCCATCGCAGGACACACACACTCACATTCACACACACACATTCTTACACTAGGGACAATTTTCCAAGGTGCCAATCAACCTACCGTGCATGTTTTTTTGGAGGAAATGGAGAACCCGGAGTATCAACAGTATTAACAGTAATCTGATCTAGACAGATTATAATGTACAAACAGTTGGCATTTCAGGACTGTCAGGTGTATATAAGTCTTAAAAGATATTGTGAGTTAAGCAAGTACAATATACAAAACAATGTCAATGCTGGAATACAGGAAATACACGATAAAAATAATTGTAGAATTCCAATATTATAAATTGTGTATCTGCTTGTGTCAATATTCTGTCAATACACACAATTGCACACCACCCTATCTTCTACTCAGAATTCATTTACATTTCCATAAATGCAGTTTGCACAGAAGTACAAATATTGTATAATATACTTTAAATAAGGTACAATATACCTTTAAATAAGGTTTAAATAACCTTTGTAGCCTATCAATATCTCAGGCCTATCTTATGACCTATCTATCTATATCTATATCTATATCTATATCTATATCTATATATATATATATATATATATATAGAACCCACCTATTGAAATGTACCACAGTATGTAGGTATTTTTGAATTATAATATTTATATATATATATATATATATATATATATATATATATATATATATATATATATATATACACACATACGGGAACAATTTATTTTCTTTTTCTTTTATGCCTTTTCTCCTGTTATTATTTCATGTCAGATGTGTTCTGGCCTGATCTCCTTCCTTGTTTCTGCTCTGGTTCACAGATTACATGTGATAAGACAACCTGCCTGGACCATATCAGGTTACTCCTGTCACACCTGTATGGAGGATCCAAGGCGGATGCCGAGCAGAGCGTGAAGCAGTGCGTGAGCTCAGAGCCAGCTAGCAACCAGAAGAATGCGGAAACCAGTGATAGATCCGATGAGGCGATTCCTGAGAGCCGAATGAGCGTGAGCCGATTCCGAGTGAGCCGATTCCGAGTGAGCCGATTCCGGGTGAGCCGATTCCGGGTGAGCCGATTCCGGGGGAGCCGATTCCAAGTGAGGCCGATTCCGGGTGAGCCGATTCC
Organism: Kryptopterus vitreolus; assembly: GCA_030449085.1. NCBI lineage: Eukaryota > Metazoa > Chordata > Actinopteri > Siluriformes > Siluridae > Kryptopterus > Kryptopterus vitreolus. The sequence goes on from JACRUU010000023.1 coordinate 13,164,821, forward strand.
GAGTGAGCCAATTCCGAGTGAGCCGATCCCGAGTGAGCCGATTCCGAGTGAGCCGATTCCGAGTGAGCCGATTCCGAGTGAGCCGAAATTCCGAGTGAGCCGATTCCGAGTGAGCCGATCCGAGAGATCGGGAGCGAGAGCTCGAAGAATGATCAGAAACAGGTCGGTAGCTATGTCGAAGAGTAAATTGCTGGAGTGTGTTCAGGGTAACAGATTGAAGACAATCTGGCACTGACTGAGGGTCTTTGGGGTCCTTATAAGTGCCAGACAGACAGACGCCATTTCCGGGTGGTAGCGGGTTGCAGGTGGGAGGTTCCCCTCTGTGGTGCCGGAAGTGCTCACACAGGCTGACAGTACCCTCCCCTCCAGGGCGGCTCCAGACGACCTACCAGGCTGCTCGGGATGATCCCTATGGAAGTCCCTAATCAGGATCGGGTCCAAGATGAAGCGGGACGGAACCCAGGAGCGTTCTTCTGGGCCATACCCCTCCCAATCCACTAGGTATTGCAGACCCCTGCCGCGGCGATGGGAGCGAAGCAGGCGGCGGACGGTGTAGGCGGGGCCCCCCTCAACTATCTGAACGGGTGGAGGAGGCCTGGTGGGGGGCACCAGGGGGCAGGTCCGGTCGGGCTAGGGTCGAACTCTGGAGACGTGAAATGTAGGATGGACCCGGAGTGCCCTGCCCTGGGAGCCTGAAGTTGAATGGCCACGGGGTTTATACCACCTTGGAGACGGGGAACTGGGCCAACAAAACGGGGAGCTAGTTTCCGACAGGCGACCTTCAGGGGGAGATCCCGTGTGGAGAGCCATACACGCTGACCAACGTGATAACGAGGGGCTAGACGTCGCCTTCGGTCGGCTCCCCGGCAAAGCCTCCTGGGCATTCTTGAGCAGAGCAGCCCGGGCGACCCTCCAGCCTCGTCGGCAGCGGCGGAAGAAGATGAAGAAGAAGTGGGTGGCTGAAGGAACGGAGGACTGGGGCTCCTGGCTTGAGAAAATCGGTGGCGTAGGTAACCATGGAACCACTTGGAAAGGCGAGAGCCCGGTGGAGCCCGGTGGGAAGGGTATTATGGGAGTATTTCGATCCACACTAGTCTCTCGGACCAGGAGGCTGGTTCTCGACTGCAGAGGAGGCGGAGCCCGGTCTCCAGATCTTGGTTGAGTCTTCTCAGGTTTGGCCGTTGGTCTGGGGGTGGAAACCAGACGAGAGACTGGTCGAAAATGCCCAGTAGGCGGCAAAACTCCCTCCAAAACCGAGCCGAGAACTGGGGTCCGCGGTCCGAGACAATGTCCCTGGGGAGTCCATGGAGCCGGAAGATGTGGTGGAGGGCTAGCTTGGCAGTCTCCTTGGCAGACGGCAACTTCGGTAGGGCGGCGATGATCCGGCAATCCCATTCACATCAGCGGGCCTTGGTTTAAAACAGGACAGAAGTGTTTTATATATATATATATATATATATATATATATATATATATATATATATATATATATAGATATATATAGAGAGATATAGAGAGAGAGAGAGAGTAGGTATTGAGAGATAATGAGAGATAAGGCTAGAGGCGGGTGGAGATGAGAGGGAGATGGGGCTGGCGAGGAGGGGAGAGAGGAGGGAGTGAGAGAGAGAGAGAGGGAGTGAGAGAGGAGAGAGAGAGAGAGGATGGGGGCGTGGAGAGGGGGGGGGGCTTGTAGTTATATTATTTTAGATATATATATATATATATATATATATATATATAATATATATATATATAATATATATATATATATATCTATATATGGATATATATATATATCGGGGGGCACGGTGGCTTAGTGGTTAGCACGTTCGCCTCACACCGCCAGGGTCCGGGTTCGATTCCCGTCTCGGCCATGTGTGTGTGGAGTTTGCATGTTCTCCCCGTGCCTCAGGGGGTTTTTCTCTCCGGGTTCTCCGGTTTCCTCCCCGGTCCAAAAAACATGCACGGTAGGTTGATTGGCACCTTGGAAAATTGTCCCTAGTGTGTGATGAATGTGTGTGTGAATGTGTGTGTGTGTGTGCCCTGCGATGGGTTGGCATTCCATCCAGGGTGTATCCTGCCTTAATGCCCATAGACGCCTGAGATAGGCACAGACTCCCCGTGACCCGAGGAAAGATCGGATATAGCGGTAGAAGATGAAGATGAATGAAATGAATATATATATATATATATATATAGAGAGAGAGAGAGAGAGAGAGAGAGAGAGAAAGAGAGAGAGAGAGAGAGTCTTGGTGGCTTGCAGTTATATTTATAATATATATATATATATATATATATATATATATATATAGTATCATTAAGAAGAACATAATTTATTGCTCTAGTTCATTATGTAATAAGAAGTCTTGGTGGCTTTTAGTTATGTAGTTATATAACGTTGTTATATATATATATATATATATATATATCTATATATATATATATTATATATATTATATGTGTGGATGTATATATATATATATATATATATATATATATAATAATAAATTTTATTTAAATTGTATTATTATATAGATTTTGTTGCTTTAATTACCTTTTATTGCTGTAAAGCACTTTGGTTCAATTTGTTGTAAGGTGCGTATACAAATAAATGTTGATTGCTTGATTGATATATAATAATATAATAATATGTTCGCATGCAGTCAACAAGATATTTACATTAAGGGCCACATATTTACACTAAGGGCCTGCAGCAGATGCCTTTATCCACAGTGACTTATTTTAAATAATATAATATTTCTACCGCTTTATCCGATCTTCCCTCGGGTCACGGGGAGTCTGTGTCTATCTCAGGCATCTATGGGCATTAAGGCAGGATACACCCTGGATGGAATGCCAACCCATCGCAGGACACACACACTCACATTCACACACACACACATTCTTACACTAGGGACAATTTTCCAAGGTGCCAATCAACCTGCCGTGCATGTTTTTGGACCGGGGAGGAGGAAACCGGAAGAACCCGGAGTATCAACAGTATTAACAGTAATCTGATCTAGACAGATTATAATGTACAAACAGTTGGCATTTCAGGACTGTCTGGTGTATATAAGTCTTAAAAGATATTGTGAGTTAAGCAAGTACAATATACAAATCAATGTCAATGCTGGAATACAGGAAATAATTAATAATAAAAAAATTTGTAAAAAATAATAAAAATAATTGTAGAATTCCAATATTATAAATTGTGTATCTGCTTGTGTCAATATTCTGTCAATACACACAATTGCACACCACCCTATCTTCTACTCAGAATTAATTTATATTTCCATAAATGCAGTTTGCACAGAAGTACAAATATTGTATAATATACTTTAAATAAGGTACAATATACCTTTAAATAAGGTTTAAATAACCTTGGTAGCCTATCAATATCTCAGGCCTATCTTATGACCTATCTATCTACATCTATATCTATATCTATATATAGATATAGAACCCACCTATTGAAATGTTGTACCACAGTATGTTGGTATTTTGTATTCTAATATATATATATATATATATATATATATATATATATATATATATATATATATATATATATTATATAGATACACATATACGGGAACAATTTATTTTCTTTTTCTTTTATGCCTTTTCTCCTGTTATTACTTCATGTTAGATGTGTTCTGGCCTGATCTCCTTCCTTGTTTCTGCTCTGGTTCTTAGATTACATGTGCTAAGACAACCTGCCTGGACCATATCAGGTTACTCCAACACACAAGAATGCTGTGAGGCAAGTTGTAAGTCACATCTTATAAGTATGTCATTGTTTTCTTGCCTTGTGTCCCTTTTCAAATGTCCTAATAGAGGGAGTTTTATATAAAACAAATCTGTAGTAGAATATACTGCCACACAGGGTGGTTTCTAATATAGCAGGAGATTTGTATAAGCTACAGATATTAAATGGAATGAGAGCGATTATCCCATGCTATCCTCAGGTTATCATATGATCCAGTTTGTCCACATTATAAACATTAAAATGTTTAAAATGGCATCCAATAGTCTCATAACGTTTTTTTTTTAATTCAGGTGCTATGTTTTTTTTGTAATGATTTTTATGTCATAAAAAATAAAACTCACACATTCATTATTAGAAGGAAATATTACCGTTATTGATATGAATATTGAATAGATATGCACAAATACTATACTTTTTTTGGACGTTTTAAAAAGTACTATATATTATATATAAAAATACAATATTTTTAAATATCTAAATTTCTTTTTAGCATTTAAAATATGAAAACAAAGTCATGAGATGATGATTATTAACAAAAAAGCATACATTTCATATTATTAAATATTGAGTAAAAGAAATGAATACAATTATGAGCCATTACATCATTATGATCGTTATAATCAGCGCTATTACTGATCATTTGAGACAATGAATGTATATTAATTGCAACTCATAGCTGTGATATATATATATAATATATATATATATATATAATTCAAAATACCGACTTACTGTGATACATTTCAATAAGATACTAAGTCAACTGGGTGGGCATCGCTCTTGCCTGTCAATCCTTTGGTGCTAAATGAGATACTGATATCTAATAATAATAATATCTAATAATACTGATATCTAATAAATAATGAGTTGATAAGTCAGAATTGTTAAATAGGAATTCAGACTGTCGTAATACAGTTCATGATGCATCTTTTTTGCACTCATTATTTCGTTATTTGTTTTATTTTTTTTCTGAGAACCAAAGAAAAAGACTTTTCCCATGATCACACTCAATCCTTTAAACCACAGACCATGTGAAATCATGGTACTGGGAATTAGTATTCAAATGCATATGTTTATATGTTATAGTTATATATTTAGTACTCCAAATATTTCCGTATAATATACAGAAATACATATATATACATATATAATATATATATACATATATAATACATATACATGACATAGTATATATAGATACACACACACATATATATATATATATATATATATATATATATATATATATATATATATATATATATATATATATATATATATATATATATATATATATATATATATATGCATTTGGATTGTAAAACAAAATCAAAGTGATATTCACAGCCGTAAAGTAAAGGAATGACAGAAGAGTTCAAGGTGGAGGTCAGAGGTCGTTTGCAGCGGTGATGCACAGGTTGACAGACGAGGTCAGAAAGGAGTCTCCATAGACGATGATGTTTGTGGATGATATTTGTGGTGAGAGTAGGGAGAAGGTCGAGGAGAGTCTGGAGAGGCGGAGTTGCCTAGAAGGGGAATGAAAGTTAGTAGACGGAGTAGTTGTGTGTGAAAGAGATGGAAGGCAGAGGAGTGGTGCGGCTGCAGGAAAAAGAGGTGGTGAAGGTGGATGAGATTAAGTACCGGGGGTTCAACAGTGCAAAGTAATGGAGAGTGTGTTAGAGAAGTGAAGAGTGCAGGGCAGGGTGGAGAAAAGTGGGAGGATGATGTCTGCAAGAGAGAAAGGGAAAGTTTGGAAAAGCGTGAACGGACTTTGGTGAGACCTGCGATGTTTATAGACAGTGGCATTATCAGAAAGACAGCAGGAGGGGGAAGATGTTGAAATGTTCAATGGTATTGACGACGATGGAGAGGATAAGTTACGACTTTTGTTAGAGCATGGAGGTTGTTTTGGAGACAAGGTGTGAGAGGTTACCGGTAGATTGAAATGGTTCGGACAGAATGCTGAGGATGGAGGTGTACGTATGCCATTGTTTGCTTGTGCCACACATTTACATGACTTTACATCCTTTAGAATTGCAAATCAACCAATTTATGCACTGTGTGTTTAGAGGAAACAAGTTTAAACCAATAAAACACAGCTGGCTTCAAGACAAACCCTTAAATACTGAATGAATCACTGCACTTTCATGTACGGTTATTTATTTATTTATTTTTACAAATGCAGACAATCACTGCCATATTAGGTTTCCCATTATGTATGCCATTTCCTTCTTAAAATCAATATGATCCTACTGCTATTCCCATGAAACATTACCAGCTGAAGAAAATGTCCATCAAATGCCAGCCAATTATAATACTTAAATAAGTTAGAGGCTGCTACACGTTTTTAAGCAGAATACACATTACATCCATTCATTCATTCATTCAATTTTTACCGCTTTATCTGATCTTCCCTCGGGTCACGGGGAGTCTGTGTCTATCTCAGGTGTCTATGGGCATTAAGGCAGGATACACCCTGGATGGAATGCCAACCCATCACAGGACACACACACACACACACAGATTCACACACAGATTCATACATTAGGGACAAATTTTCCAAGGTGCCAATCAACCTACCGTGCATGTTTTTTGGGAAACCGGAGAACTCGGAGAAAAACCCCCTGAGACACGGGGAGAACATGTAAACTCCACACACACATGGCCAAGACGGGAATCGAACCCGGACCCTGGAGGTGTGAGGCGAACGTGCTCACCACTAAACCACCGTGCCCCCTCACATTACATCCATTATATTTTATTTGTACACCACCATATTGTATGTCATGATCAAGCTAAAAGAGAGGTGCAAGTTCCGGTTTCACCATGACAAGCAAAGCAAACAAACAGGAGTGGCGTTTTGCCAACAAAAATCCGCCTGGTATTTTATAATGCAATGAATATAAGTTTAGACTGAAGGTTGAACAAGGACAACACATCTATATGCTCATAGTTAGTTATTACACATATGTATTACACATACACACACACACCCACACATGTAATGTGAGCAGCGGAGAAAGTGTATGTTGTACCATATACATTGGAACAGGTAAACTTCTTTCTATATAAATATCTGTATGATTTGTGAAAAAGGAAAAATAAAACATGTTATGCAATAGATAGATAAATTACAGCAACAGTGAAGTCAGACATAGTCAATAGTGCAGTTAGAAATAATCAATAATTGTTTATTAAAATTATGATTATAACTGACTTAAATTTAGACTTCAGGATGCTTTATTGATCCTGTAAAGGGGAACTGATTGTATTACAGCGGCAGCATGTTAAACAATCAGTAGTAGGGAGAAGGAAAGAAATAATTAAATTTGAACTGTAAACACTAATCAATCCTCTAAAACAAAAGAGGGGCTGTAGCAAACTTTGCTACAGCCAAGCTGATTTAAACCTTTGCTAAAGGTGATCAGCTCTTTCACTAACAATATCTGGAGAGGATGTAATATGCTGTACGGGATGGATGATGGTTGAAATCTTCTATCTTGCTGGAAGATTTCATTGACATAGTGCTTTAATGTAAAAGGTCCCATGTGGGAGTAACTGTATTGTATGCATGTATCTATACATATAGTTGTTAGTCACAGTTTATAATCATTGCATTAGACTGTGGTGTAGGAATTTTCCACCGACATGATTAACTTAATACAATTATACACTTAAGTCTTGCTCTAACTCCATATCCTATAACTCACAAATAACACCATATAAGGACATGCTTTTGTTAAAATGATTTTAACACACAAAGTAACAGATTTATACGTCTCAATCACACATCCTTTTTTTGATATCGCATACACCCACACACACACACACACACACAGACGCTCATGTACCCCGACTCCACTTAAGTATATAAGAACCGTGTTCATTCATTTCTTTTACAGCTATATCCGATCTTCTTTCTGGTGTGCCTATCTCAGGCGTCTATGGGCAGTAAGGCAGGACACACCCTGGATGGAATGCCAACCACACATGCAGGACACACATTCACACACTAGGGACAATTTTAAAATCAACCTACCGTTCATGTTTTTGGACCGGGGAGGAAACCGGAGAACCCGGAGAAAAAACCCCTGAGGCACGGGGAGAACATGCAAACTCCACACACATACACATGGCCGAGACGGGAATCGAACCCGGAACCTGGAGGTATGAAGCGAATGTGCCAACCACTAAGCCACCATTGATTGCATTGAATCGCAGAGCGAAGAGCGAGGGAGCAAGAGTGCAGCGTTATCCGTGACACATGATAATTTCCAACAGTCCCTAAGAATTTACGTTACGTTTTTTACGTAATTTACACTTTTTTCGTTATGGAATTTAATTACAAAATAAAAGTATCAGTAGCTCGTTACAGTTACTGAGCAAAAAAGGTGTAATTAAATTAGTTACTTTTCCCAAAGATCCCCGGCCAACAACCCCCTCCCCTGGCTTGACAAAAATTTCGTCCCCCGTCCCCCCCGTCTCCCCCGTTAACAATTTTATTCTGAATTTCGAAAACTTTTTTAGAGGTTTTGAACTTTTGAAAGTAATCAGAAAGTAATCAAATGTAATCAGTTAATTTACTTTTATAAAGTAATTGAGAAGTTGCACTATTTATTACATTTACAGCATTTAGCAGACGCCCTTATCCAGAGCGACTTACAACTGAGCAATTGAGGGTTAAGGGCCTTGCTCAAGGGCCCACTAGTGGCAGCTTGGTGGTGGTGGTGGTGGGGTTTGAAACCCATGATCTTCCGGTAACCACTGGGCTACCACCTCCCTATTACATGTTGAATAGGGTCATTTGTAATCTATCTATTTCCAAAGTAACACATTCCCAACACTATATGACCAATATCACCTACTGCCATTTGAGCAAGGCCTTTAAGAGTCAAGTGCTCAGTTGTAACCTGTAGGCTACTTTAAATGGAAAATGCAAATGAGGTCAATGTAAATGCCATTGATTTAACTAAGACAAAGATAAAGGAAGTGGTGCACAGAGAAAATGAGATCTCGGCCATGTGTGTGTGGAGTTTGCATGTTCTCCCCGTGCCTCAGGGGGTTTTTCTCCGGGTTCTCCGGTTTCCCCCCGGTCCAAAAACATGCACGGTAAGTTTATTGGCACCTTGGAAAATTGTCCCTAGTGTATGAATGTGTGTGTGATTGTGTGTGTAGTGTGTGTGCCCTGCGATGGGTTGGCATTCCACCCAGGGTGTATCCTGCCTTAATACCCATAGACGCCTTAGATAGGCACAGACTCCCCGTGACCAGAGGGAAGATCGGATAAAGTGGTAGAAGATGAATGAATGAATGAAAAATCAAGTCATGCGGGTACTTGATGTATAAGAGGCATATTTAGAGAACAGGGTGGTTTGGACAAACGCTTATGATGCACTGATAACTTTTACACACACACACACACACGCAAGCAACAACACAAAAAGAATGTTGATATTTCAAACAGACAGTGTGTAATCTGCCAACAAAACTGTGATGCATACAAACAGAAAGTATGGCTTGTCCCCAATTATCATACACACACATGAATCTTGGTCCGTATCTTTCAGATTGCAATGTGTGATAGCAAAATGAGGAAAAACTGAAGTGCAGTGTTTACACCAGTTGTCTCTGTGTCATTCGATCCATTTGTGGTAGGGGCTGTGTAGTCTTTTTTAGTGCTTAGACTGAATATGATACTGACAGATACATGAGCAGTGCAGTCATTTATTATAAAGCTTTCTTTTAGGACTTTTACATTGACGGTGACGTGTATTTTGCCAGCTGAATCTTAAATAATGGAGGGTACGTTGTTTATTACTCAGAAGTGACGTATCACTGACTGTAGCCTAAATACAATTTCAGGGAACCTTTTAACTGTTGTGAATACAGTCAGCATTACCTGAAGTCCTACTGCTGAGTTGATCAAGTTTTCTGTTCCAGTTTTGGTTACTGGAATGAATTAAGTATGAACAAGCATCGCCTTTCACCGCGGTTTGAATATTTGTAAAACAGTTGAGTTTGGAACACAGGTGTCTTAACATGACATGCAAAGTCACTTTTTAGACTCTTGAGATAATGATGCAAGTTTGATATTTTTCCATATTTGATCTCATTCTTTATACTTGAGGGACTTTCCGATAACAAAATATGACATTGTGATGTATTCAGTGTCATAGGAAGGTAACCTAAAACATGTTTGTCTCCAGAAACCTGAAGTGTCAAAAACTTGAAGAGCCTGAGGAAAACAACCCTAACCCTATACTGATTTTGTCTGTAAAACCCCAAAAAACAAACCAAAATATTGCAAGTATTACAAAGTAGTGATGCACCGATCGTGATCGTTCATGTCCCATTCCGATGTGGATCTTTTCACAAGCAAACTGGTATTTTTATTATTTTCATCAAGCAGTCAAGAATGAAAGAATAGATGAAAAAGATTTTTTTTGGTATTTGGTATAAAAGCAATAAAGCATAACTGTACGGTAAGTAGGCTACATTAAATACAAATGTAGATGATTCTGACTTAAAGTCTATTCAGCAATTGTTTTCATTTTTGGTGTATTTACCAGAGAAAATAAATAAAACCAACGTAGTCTATATAAATAAATGATGCAAAACTTCCCACGAATAATGAGTAGTGCATCAAGTAAAGCAAACAAGGGAGGTGGTAATGGTCTCTGGACTGGAAGATTCATTTATTCATTCATCTTCTACTGGTTTATCCGATCTTCCCTCGTGTCACGGGGAGTCTGTGTCTATCTCAGGCGTCTATGGGCATTAAGGCAGGATACACCCTAGAGGAAATGCCAATCCATCGCAGGGCACACACCGGGGGGGAGGGAGGGGGGGGAAGGGGAATACCGGAGAACCCGGAGAACCCGGAGAAAACAGTGCCTGAGGCACAGTGCAAACTCCACACACACATGGCCGAGACGGAAATCAAACCCAGGACCCTGGCGGTGTGAGGCGAACATGCTAACCACTAAGCCACCGTGCCAGCATGGACTGGAAGATCCCAGGTTCAAATCACACCACCACTACTACCATGCTGCCACTAGTGGGCCCTTGAGCAAGGCCCTTAACCCTCAATTGCTCAGTTGGGTAAATCTGTCTGGGTAAAGGTGTCTGGTAAATGCTTTAAATGTAAATATGTTGCAGCAGGGGGACACGGTGGTTTAGTGGTTAGCACGTTCGCCTCACACCGCCAGGGTCCGGGTTCGATTCCCGTCTCGGCCATGTGTGTGTGGAGTTTGCATGTTCTCCCCGGTTCTCCGGTTTAGCCCGGGCCAAAAACATGCATGGTAGGTTGATTGGCACCTTGGAAAATTGTCCCTAGTGTATGAATGTGTGTGAGTGTGTGTGTGTGTGTCCTGTGATGGGTTGGCATTTCATCCAGGGTGTATCCTGCCTTAATGCCCATAGACACCTGAGATAGACAGAATCCCCGTGAGGGAGGGAGATCGGATAAAGAATGCAGGTGCTTTATAATAAATGTAGCTTTAAGGTAAAATAAAAAATAATAACCCAATAGCCAACAGAACTGATGTTTAGTTCTGGGTTTTCACAAGTGCATGATATATATATATATATATAAAATAATTTTTTGTCACAAGTAATCTGCGTAATTTCTCATCAAACATATGAGAAGCTAAGATCTATGCTATGATCCGTCTACGCTTATGCATGGTGCGGATAGGTTCGCACGTACGCGCAACCTTAGGGAGCGCTGGTAAGTGGCTCTTATTTCCGCTCCAGTACACCAACAGCTGTTTGCTTCTTGGTATCTGTGCCTCTGATAGGTGTGCAGTGCTGTATGGCTACAGAATGTCTCCGCTGTTGTGCCTCAGCAATTTTATTTGCCCTTTGCAAATATTGCAGACTGCATTCTTTATATTCTGATCACAGGTTTAGAAATACTTACACACACTATGTACACAAAGGTACATGTTTGCGAATGATTAGGGCTACAGATTTGCTCTTTGCATGCGCCCGCACTTCCTCGTATGAGGTTCAACTGTGACTCTGAGTCCCCTGAGGCCTCCAGTCACCGCAGGGAACTCGCCTTGTTGAGGCAGGGTTCAGGGTGGTTGAGAATACTTACCTGTTAAAGACCACATCTGTGTCATCCCTGGTTCTGGAACCTGCATAGGTCCTCCATGACAGTCCTCAGATCTGCCACTCACTCAGAGCGGGAACGCTAACCGGACCTAGTTCTCATAGAAGGACCGCGGATAGCGATGCCATGCTTCTGATTGCCCCTGTGATCACGAGTATTTGGGCTACCCAGGTACTTTGATTTAGAATGCCAGGGAAGGAAACGATGAAAAGCTACTGCTTACCTTTCTGCGCCATGAATCCGGTCAACTACCTTATTTACAGCATCGCTGAACAGGCTGGTAGGATCTACTGGGGCATCGAGAAGAAAGGCTCTGTCCTTGTCTGGAATTTCTGATAAGGTGAGCCACAGATGCCTTTCGAAGGTGGTCAAGGCAGCCATTAAATGACCCAGCGCTCTAGCTGTTTGGTAGCCTGTAGAGCGAGGGGGGGGACACTGATGTCTGATGTCACCTCTCCCAACCTCAGCCAGCTCCTCCAGCATCTTGGCCTGGTAAGCCTGCAGAACCAACATGGGTTGCAGGGAACCAGGCAATTTGACCTCTGGCGAGAATGATTTGCCGAGGTCGCTCAGAGAGGCTTCTGAAAGGGGCCGAGCTGGGAGACACGGCCAGCATATCTTCTACTAGTGGGAACTTCTCTCTTTCAGCCTGACTATCCCCGATTAGGTGAAACCGTCCAACCTACTGGCAATGCTGAATAACAACGACGTGTAGGTCAGGGAAGGGAAGAAGAGCAAACCCTGGGGTGGAGGTGGCTACACAGGTTAAGAAGCGATCATCCAGCTTACTCAGTTGGGGAGGCGGCAGCTCCAAGCTATGTCAAGCTTAGTCACGGCTCATGACCCAAAGCTCCTTGAACAGCAACGGCTGCGATTGCATGGACTCATTGACAAGCTTGCCCACGTTCCTCTCCTCCTGCGGGGAGGAAACCTTGAGCACGTTTAGCTCGGCGATCTGTGAGGCGTTTCTGAGCTGGAAAGCCGCCGAAGATCTAGCGGAAAGGGAAGGATAAGGGCAGCCTCCCGTCTCCATGCTCTCGGCCAGATCTAGCTGGGAGAACCACGGCAGAAGCGGGGCAGCTGCTACGACGACTGAAAACGTCTCTGCGTAGGATCGCCGTCCAGGAGCCGAGCAAACGCTTGGGCAGACTTCTACAACACCCACAGTCAGCTCCCTCGACTGTGCACGCTCTTCTCTCTAGAGATGAATGGTTGGCAGGGGGAGTACACTGTCTAAATGCAGGTCTAGACATCAAAATATCTTCCAGCAGACACAAACCTGCTTGAACAAACAGAAGCTGTCGCCGGCAGCCGTCCTCTTATATTTTGGGGTGGTGATGTCACTCGGACGGGATTACACACGTAGGTCAGAGCCAGGGAAACACCAGAGGCAAACCAAAGTATTGCAAGGATCAAAGGAGTAATACTGCACACAAGCTAGATGAAAAAAAAACGACGTATTAAATATTTCATAACATAAAATGACAATTAGCTCCATAGCAAAGCCCTAGTCACCCTTTTAACTGAAACTAGAGCTCCTAAATGCACATGATCTCAGTCATCATCTCAGAGGCACAATGTTGGTGCATGTTGGTGTCTAAACTACCGAAGAGCTAATTTAGACTTTTATGTAGATAACTACATATTATGCAGTTGTGTAACAATATAATTAAACTTGTTGCATATAGAAAGTGTGTTTTATATATATATATGTTTTTTTTTTATTAATTAATTTTTTTAACACACAGGAACACACAGTTCAGGACCTCTGATGTTCCGACGCCACTAGTACATTACACATGATCCTCTACATGTAAAAATTCATTCATTCATCTTTTACCGCTTTATCCGATCTACCCTCAGGTAACGGGGAGCCTGTGCCTATCTCAGGCGTCTATGGGCATTAAGGCAGGATACACCCTGGATGGAATGCTAACCCATCACAGGGCGCACACACACACACACACACACACATTCACACACTAGGGACAATTTTAAAATCAACCTACTTTGCATGTTTTTGGACCCGGGAGGAAACCGGAGAACCCGGAGAAAAACCCCCTGAGGCACGGGGAGAACATGCAAACTCCACACACACATGGCCGAGACGAACCCCGACCCTGGAGGTGTGAGGCGAACGTGCTAACCACTAAGCCACCGTGCCCCCTACATGTGAAAATATGAATCTAATATTGAAGCCATAATCATATACCATACAATAATCATAATATAATAACAATCACCATCATCATTTGCTGCACTGAATATTTCAGTCTATCTTACAGAGTGATCATTTTTAATGCATATAAGTAGGATAAATAAGAACAAAAAACGAAACCGTAAACGTTGACTTTCAGAGTTTTGTTAATATCCTTGTTTGCCACGAGCACACCTCCACGAGGGAGGGTGGTAGCCCAGTGGTTAAGGTGTTGGACTCTGGACGGAAGATCATGGGTTCAAACCCCACCACCACAAAGCTGCCACTAGTGGGCCCTTGAGCAAAGGCCCTTAACCCTCAATTGCTCAGTTGTAAGTCGCTCTGGATAAGGGCGTCTGCTAAATGCCGCAAATGCAAATGTAATGTAAATGTAAATTATGCATTAAATTAAATTATAAATTGTGCATTAAAGAGCGGCGTAAAATAGAGTCCAGGAGAAGACAGTAGCACATCATAGCACATAGTAGCACATCCAGAGCACACACCCTCTGCAGGAATCCTGTATATGGATTAATGAATCCTTCTTTTTGTTTACTCGGAGTCCTTTGTTAACAACAAATTGTAAATTACACAAAGCGAATTACACATGAGCAAATAATCCGAGTGACTCAGTGTGTATGTGTGTGTGTGTGTGTGTGTGTGTGTGTGTGTGTGTGGTGTGTGTAGTGTGTGTGTGTGTGTGACAAAGGATTCTGTGGATACTAAGGTTTCAGACGTGAACCCTCTAGTGCAGACAAGGGCAAACTGCAGCCCTCGGGCCACACCCTGCCCTATTAATCCGGCGTGGCGAATATTGGTTAGTATATATAGATATATATATATATATATATATATAGATATATATATATATATATATATATATATATATATATATATATATATATATATAGGTAGGTATATTAGTATATTTGATATATAGAACATGTAACACATGAACCAGAAAACACATCTTAAAAGTGATATATATATATATATATATATATATATATATATATATATATATATATATATATAGATATATTAGGTATATTTGTATCCTATTCTATCCTCATAGTGAGATGAGTGATATACTGTATCTGCCTAAGTAGCCTTTTTACTTCTTTCCCTCCTTTTTTTTTTTTTTATTTGGGCTCCTGATAGCTTAGACCAGGGGTGTCAAACTCCAGGAGGGCCACAGTGGAAACCCTGAAGGCTGCAGAGATGTCAACCAAACCCAGGATCTCTTGTCTGGGTGCTACTTCTCAGAGCGATGGGTGCACATTCAAAGTTCTGATGAGGTTAATTAATCCCACATGATGACATGATATTATAATTGACGTGACCATGCAAATGAACAGTAAAAAAAAAAAAATATGCTTGCTTTTTTTGCTGACCTTGCCCAAATCCGCCAGATGCATTAATGCATAATCTCTCTCGAGCTTCGGTCAAGTTTTTGTCCGATCGTCGGGAATCATACCTCATATCGTGCGGCCCGATGGTGTGAGGTGTGCTATTACTTTTATAAGGAATCGCCCTGCGGAATTCCGAAACCCGGGGCCAAAAAGCGGGAATTTTTTCGCCCATAGAAAATGAATGGGGCCAAAATTTCGTGCCTCACAGTTCGGCCTGTGAGCGTCCGACGTGCACATATGGCAAATCCACTTATAGGGGATCCGGAGTGGAGCACGATCATCCAGAATCCCACACCTGTTTTGGGGAAATCCGCGACATTCCGGCCGCATAGAGAATGAATAGGTAAATTTGACACTCGGCCCGCCCGTGTTCGCCCGACATGCAAATTTGACATATCCACTCATAGGTGAGATGGAGGAGGTCTAACCCCAGACCACGGGGAATTCTGGAAATTCTGCGTCCTTCCAACCCATAGAGATGAATTGGGAAAATGTTGACGATGTTCGACCGACGCTGGGTAATTTGATAACGGCCAAAATGGATGTTTCTGGTATTTAAAGCCTCGTCTCTCCAAACAAGCTAGCATTTGGAAGTCAACACTAAATATTAAACGGACCAGGCTCTAAGGGGTCGCACCCAGAGCCGAGGTTTGCATCAGCAAGCATCACTCACATTTTCTTCAGGAAATGCCCCATGTCTAGTATTCTATTATTATATTATAGACACAAACAATATAGACTGATTCTTTTATTATTAGGCTTTAGGCTATATTATTATATAAAAGAATTCTTGAACGATGGGGCACGGTGGCTTAGTGGTTAGCACGTTCGCCTCACACCGCCAGGATCCGGGTTCGATTCCCGTCTCGGCCATGTGTGTGTGGAGTTTGCATGTTCTCCCCGTGCCTCAGGGGGTTTTTCTCCGGGTTCTCCGGTTTCCTCCCGGTCCAAAAACATGCACGGTAGGTTGATTGGCACCTTGGAAAATTATCCCTAGTGTATGAATGTGTGTGTGAATGTGAGTGTGTGTGCCCTGCGATGGGTTGGCATTCCGTCCAGGGTGTATCCTGCCTTAATGCCCATAGACGCCTGAGATAGGCACAGGCTCCCCGTGACCCGAGAAGATCGGATATAGCGGTAGAAGATGAATGAATGAATGAATGAATGAATGAATTCTTGAACGAAACTCAGGTCCACTGCTTGAGCACACACAGGATGACCACTAGGGGGAGACATAACATTATAATTATACGCTTTTCCACACTTGTGTGACAGAGATTCTTAAAATGTCATATTAATAAACACTACTGGGATTCTCTCAAATGTAATGTTTCATTCCTTACTATTCTTTTCGAACTTTTTTTTATTCCTGCTTTGCCTCTAGATTTCCCCATATGTTGCATTCTTAAAATTCAACTTAAAAATTAACACCAATTATAAAATTGAGTGTTATCGTGTATAAGAACGAGCCCTACACTCTAACACACAATTTTATTTACAAAAAAAAAAAAGATGATTAAAAATAGAATTACTAATCACTGCTCACTAATACCTACAGTATGGATTGAACATCTGATGTAGGGTAGGGTTTAAAGAACACAAAGCTAAAGAATACTTTCATTTTTGTTGTTTTTAATAAATGCTTTTACATTGGTGGAACCATAACTGGCAGACAGTTTATAGTTTATGAATGTTAAATGCTTTAAACACTGCATTAGTGAAGACTAACGCACTAAAGTTTAAAGGTAAAGTCAATGACACTGAGATTACTTTGACAGTTTGATAAAATGGGTACTGTATTAGCATGTTATCATGACTTGTGGCATACGAACTGAATTATCTTGTTGATAAACACAACAGTAAATGTGAACTTCATCTCAAGCCGATTTTCCAGTGTGCCCTCAATACTACTTATATTAAAATAATGAATCTAAAAAAAATGAATATTGCTCAGTTTCCTATAGCTGGAATGCTGTAGGTTTACAATTATATCAATTTGTCAATCAGCAAATATAGGATTTGTGTTAAAACGAAAAGAATTGAACAGTGAGTTGTCATGCGTGCATTATTTGGCTGAACTCGATAGCCGTAATCTGTCCTGCAGGGGTTCTGGACTTGCTCCAGTGGGATGGGGATGTCGTCAGGATCCGTGGTGTTCAGGCTGTCTCGTACCTGTTAATGCAAACAATGAATTAATAGGTTTCAGACTGAGAATGTCCCTGAATCTACTCTGTTACAGAACAGTCCCAAGTTCTAAAGATTTAGTTTGTTTTTTCTTTCTTACATTAACATCATCACTGTCATTTCGGAATTTATACACATTTCCCCTTTACATATGTGTATTGTTTATATACGCAAATAATTAGATCAACTATAATTAGATCAGCTACTACGTATATATATATATATATATATATATATATAATATATATATATAGATATATATATATATATATATTATATATATTGATATATTGATAATATATATATATATATATATATATATATATGATATATGTATATATATATATATATATATAATATATTGTATATATATATATATATGGAATTATCAATATATTCCATATATCTTGTATATACTTATCATTGCTCATTTTTTCACTACACTGTTACACTGTTTACATATGCAAATGATCAGTACAAAATAAAAATTATTTGCAAATATACATATTGCACATACTTATCACTGCTCCTTTACCTCTCCACTGTATTACCTCCCCCTTTTTTACTGTGTTATATATATATATATATATATATATATATATATATATATAAATAATGCACCCTATATTTCCTTAAATTGTATATATGCAAATTATTTTTTATTATGTACTGACTATAGTGCAAAACGTGGCAGTGAAGTTCTCCTGCACATGCAGTACATTATCAGTAGGGGGCAGTCGTGTTTCATTTCCACCGTCTAGCCTTTACTGAAGCCAAAAATACGCAGGCCCGTTCTGCGTTGAGAAACACATCTTGAGAACCGTGCAGCTCAACAAGAAATACAATATATTCATTCATTCATTCATCTTCTACCGCTTTATCCGATCTTCTGTCTGGTTACGGGGAGTCTGTGTCTATCTCAGGCGTCTATGGGCATTAAGGCAGGATACACCCTGGATGGAATGCTAACCCATTGCAGGGCACACACACACACATTCACATTCACACACATTCATACACATATTACACTAGGGACAATTTTAAAATCAACCTACTTTGCATGTTTTTGGACCTGGGAGGAAACCGGAGAAAACCCGGAGAAAAAAAAACCCCTGAGGCACGGGATGAGACACATGCAAACTCCACACACACACATGGCCGAGACGAACCCGGACCCTGGAGGGTGTGAGGCGAACCTGCTAACCACTAAGCCACCGTGTTTTTCCCGAGGCCCCCCTCCCCACCCCCGAAATACAATATTAATTATTTATTTATTGACAGTTTTATTGATGAAGAGATTCCTCCACCTATTTTTCATAGCATACATCGATGATGTATTGATGTATTATGGAACACATCTGGCAATTAAAACCGTGTGTAAATATAGCAAAAGTTCTGTTTGGTGTAATGAGGATTTACATAATTTAAAACACCATGATTACTTTTTGTAGTTTGCGCATGTTCTCCCCGTGCCTCAGGGGGGTTTTTCTCCCCGGGTTCTCCGGTTTCCTCCCGGTCCAAAAACATGCACGGTAGGTTGATTGGCACCTTGGAAAATTGTCCCTAGTGTATGAATGTGTGTGTGAATGTGTGTGTGTGACCTGTGATGGGTTGGCATTCCATACAGGGTGTATCCTGCCTTAATGCCCATAGACGCCTGAGATAGGCACAGACTCCCCGTGACACGAGGGAAGATCGGATATTTTTCGATTAAGCGGTAGAAGATGATAGAAGATGAATGAATGAATGAATATATATATATATATATATATATATATATATATATATATATATATATATATAAAAACACTTCTTCCTTTTAAATGTCTTACACTGCAATACAAAAAAACACCCTCAACTGAGTCTATGTTTGTTTGTATCTTAAGTTTGTAATCAATCATACCAGAACTTATAAAGACATAAAGAGACATAAAGCACTATTTGCATGTCTCTCTTTGTATCAGGGTGTCTGCTAAATGCTGTAAATAAAGAGCAGCTCTCAACCAATCATTCATTTTAGGTAAGCCGAGGTTGTAAAATTTGTAGGCAAGCATCAATGTTCTAAATCCAAAACAAGCATCCTCATGTAATAAATGCATTGCTTATAAGACAGTGTTTGTGTGTAAGTGTGTGTGTGTGTTTTTGTGTGTGTGTGTGTGTGTGTGTTTTACCGCTTCAACAGCCTTAAAAACTCTAATCAGGTTCCTTCCGAGCGCATCTTTGACTTCATCATCGGTCCAGCCACGTTTTAGCAGTTCGGCCACCAGGTCAGGGTACTTGGACACGTCCTCCAGTCCAGTTGGCATTCTAGACACATGTATTTTGACTTATTATTTTTTCATAAACACATGTATTTTACTTATGTAAATCACAAAAAAACAACCCTGTGTTTATATGTTTTCGATTTTTTCAGAGCATTTTTGGCTTTCTCTATGTGGCCGGAATGTCGCAGATTTCCCCAAAACAGGTGTGGGATTCTGGATGATCGTGATCCACTCCGGATCCCCTATAAGTGGATTTGCCATATGTGCACGTCGGACGCTCACAGGCCGAACTGTGAGGCACGAAATTTCGGCCCCATTCATTTTCAAGGGGAAAAATTCCCGCTTTTTGGCCCCGGGTTCGGAAAAAAAAAAATCTGAAGCCAATATGTACTCACAAACCATCATATGCTGTGGTGAAACAGGCTCTCATGAAATGTTACCAAGAAATGGAAAACCAAGATGGGAATTACCAGGATCAAAAACTTTACTGATTTACTGCACCACACATAAATGCTTCTTGGAGATAAATGTGAACTATTTGAGGTCTAACCTCCTTGTCGAAGATGCATTGAGGTTGATGGATGGTTTCTAAAAGTGTGAAACATGAAGGAGGAGATGTGATAGTGTGGGGACGCTTTGCAAAAGCGGTTTGACACAACATGGGTACCACAGCACAACATTAAACAACATGCACAGGATTTTCCAGTGAAGGTTTCATCCCATTTGGTTTGCACTTAATGGGACCATCGTTTGTTTTCTAACAGCACAATGACCCATAACACACCTCTTGTTCTTACAGTATCGGTAAGAGATTTTTGTTTAAAGAAAGAGAGCGATAGAGTTCTGCATCAGATGACATCCGCAATCAAACGATCTAAAGCCAACTGAGATAGTTTGGGATGAGTTGGAGTGAAGGAAAAGCAGCCAACCAACACTCTACAGTTCTGGAACTCACTGAGATTGTTCAGTGACTACTTCTAGAGGCTAACTAAGACATTGCTAAGAATGTGAAAAGGATAAAATGCTTATATATAGATATATATATATATATTATATATGATATATATATATATATATATATATATATATATATATATAAAATATATCGAGGCATATAAACGGGGTGGCTTAGTGGTTAGCACGTTTACCTCCAGGGTCCGGGTTCGATTCCCATCTTGGCCATGTGTGTGTGGAGTTTGCATGCCTCAGGGGTTTTTTTCTCCGGTTTCTCCGGGTTCCCCCCGGTCCAAAAACACGCACGTAGGTTGATTGGCTTCCTTGGAAAATTGTTGGAATTGTGTAGTGTATGAATGTGTGTGTAAGTGTGTCGTGTGTGGGTATGCATATGATGCCCAGACGACGGAGATAGACACAGACTCCCCGTGATCGTATAGCGGTATAATATATTTATATCATAATATATATATATACATATATATTAACAGTTTATATGCAAAGCAACGAGAACAGAATTCGTAAAGGAGCCACATTTTACAACTGAAACTAACAAGAACATTGAAATGAACAAGAAATGAATATTAAATGAAAAATTTCCAGAGTAAAAAAAAAAAAAAAGTAAATAATCAATAATTTTATTAAAGGGAAAGATTTTGAGAGAAATCTATACAATTATAATACCAGTTACAGTTAATTAGCGTGTTAGAAACTAGTCAAACAAATTGCCAACCTTATAAACAACATCAAACACACTTTATTTGGTTCTGAATATATGAATGATTTGCCGTATGCGTGTCTGAATTCGCCGTTTCTATAGTAATTCAATTTTACTTTGCACAGATTTCAGTATTTGAAGATGTGTAAGTCAAGATCTGTGTGCACATGTGTTTTCACTACTCCCTAATATTCCCAGTGCACATTCCAGCTGTTAAATGATTTAATGTGTGAGGAATGCTTTTATTCTCTGCCTAAATGTCTTTGGCTGTTAACCCTAGTACACTAAAACCATGATGAATAGCTATTGCAGTATCCTAACATGAATTAGTATTTTTTTTGGTCAAGACCTCAACAAGGAACAACAAAAAGTGAAGTCATTGAGTTTGTTATTGTATAGATAATCAATCCTTTCCCACACATATTGCAAATAGATCTAATCTTCGGAGTATTTAGGGTTTTCCCCCCCATGCAAAAAAGCATACACATAAAAGGTGAATGTTTTGTTAGTGTCATTCAAGGTTAGTATTTACCGCTTATGTGGGTTCAAAACTATTTCCAGCATATCTAAAGCTGAGATATGCTTAACAGTGCTTACCATTACAATGTGAAGAGTTTTAATTCACGGAAATGATTAACAAAATACCAGATTTTCGTCATAACGAGGGATTTCACTTTAAGGTTAAAAACTTCTTTTTAAATACTTGCATTACTTGTGTTTTTTTTATTTTTGCAAAGAATGTTGTGAAAAAAGTTAAACACTGTGCAAACAAGAATCACAATTTTTTGACATCGCTTGCATTAGCATTTCATAATTTTAAACATTTATTTGCCCATCGAAGAGGGAACGGATAATCATTTTGCAGAGGAAACTAGTGAACTAAACTAGTGGTCAAATTAAGTATAAATACCACTGATTATATATGATGGTCAGGGTAATGGAGGACCCAGAACTGGTATATGGATGCGCTCCATATATATATATATATATATATATATATATATATATTATATATATATATATATATATATATCATTCATTCATTCATCTTCAACCGCTATATCTGATGTTCCCTCGGGTCACGGGGAAGCCTGTGCTTATCTCAGGCGTCTATGGGCATTAAGGCAGGATACACCCTGGATGGAATGCCAACCCATCGCAGGGCATGCACACACACACATTCACATACACTAGGGGCAATTTTCCAAGGTGCCAATCAACCTACCGTGCATGTTTTTGGACTGGGAGGAAACCGGAGAACCCGGAGAAAAAAAAAAACCCTCTGAGGCACGGGGAGAACATGCAAAAACTCCTGCACAAACTCTGACACACACACACACACAAGGCCGAGACGGGAATCGAACCCGGACCCTGGCGGTGTGTGACCCTGGCAAACGTGCTATATAGATATAGATATCTATATATCTATATCTATATCTATATATATATATATATATATATATATATATATATATATATATATATATATATATATATATATATATATATATATATATATATATATATATAGATAGATAGATAGATAGATAGATAGATAGATATAGATAGATAGATAGATAGATATAGATATGTGTTCAAAGACATACGGTTTGGTGAAAGAGCTTATAATGATTCTAGTTTCATAAATAAGTTTATTCATATATTTAAATTTTCCAAGATTGAAAAATCTACACATGAATAAATGTTTTAATTATGGAATGACAGTGTTTCTTCCCCATGGTGAAAGCACATTCTGTACTGATAAAGAGCTTCACCTGCACCTCTAATGCTCTTTGTCTGACCCTGCGAATATCCACGACATGACACTTCTCCATCATCACATACTTGCTTTCTCTGGCTCACCTACATACAGGCCATGGCTCAGCTTAGAACAAACAAATCTCTAATTCCTAATGCATGTTTACCTGCTCACACCGTCATAATCGCCACCAAAACCCACAATGCTGGAACCAAATCCTTTCTTGATGTGGTCAAAGTGATCTGATGGAAAGAGGAAAATGTGTTAAATATGCGAGTTTAAATATGTTAGATCCTCATTGTGTTTCTGACTCACCAGCCACATTTGAAAGGTCCGCTTTTGGCCCACATGTGACATAGTCATTGTAGAAATTCACCATTACAATACCGTTGTTGTCTTTCTGCAACAATAACAGGAAACATGGTAGAGTTTCAGTAAGAAAATGACTGGCTTTTCTGAATCCTAACACATCGTAACTATAGTATATACATCTATAGAAGAAGAATAGAATAGAAGGGGCTTTATTTGTCACATATACGTTAAAGCACAGTGAAATTGTTTCCTCGCATATCCCAGTTTGTTTGGAAGCTGGGGTGAGAATGCCGGGTCAGCCATGATACGACGCCCCCTGGAGTACAGAGGGTTAAGCGGCCTTGCTCAAGGACCCAAGGGTGGAAGCTTGGCGATACCTGGACTCGAACCCTGATCAGTAGCCCAGCACCTTAAACCACTGAGCTACGCCCTCCACACATACATACCCCACTCACACACATCTTATTTTATTCCTGCTGGTGGATGGATTTTATTCCTTTGTCAGCACTCACATGACTTCAGTCTCTCACCACTTTCTGAAGGATGTAATCTGGGACGTTTCTCTTGTGAGGACAGATGCCGTAGGCAGAAGAGTGGCTGAAGATGACGGGCGCTTTGGAGATCTCTAGCACTTGGGTCATCACCTGCTCTGGCACATGTGCCAGGTCCACCATCATGCCCATGCGATTCATTTCACCAACCAGGCGCTTCAAAAATAACAGGTTTAAAAAGTAATACTTCACCTGACAGAGACTTTATGATAGCAATTATAGCATTATAATAGCAATAAACTTGAATTTCTCCCAAACCCTCCAGATAAAAAGATGAATCAAAGGTGAAATCTTGTTAAATAAAATAAAATAAAAAAAAGTCATTAAATTTGATATAAGGGATAAAAAAAAAGAAAATACCCAAAATACCTGGTAAAAATGTTAGTTAATAATCCACAGCAAAAAATAAAATAACAATCCTATGGTTGGTGAGCTAAATAATACGCTACATTTATATATATATATATATATATATATATATATATATATATATATATATATATATATATATATATATATATATTATATATATATAAAAACACATTTAAAAAAAACACACGGGGGGGGCGGAAAATAAAAGTTTATTTATTTATTTATTTATACTAAACCTACATTAAAGATAAAGAATAATAATAAAAGAAAAGCATGAACAAAATAGTAATTGTTACGCATCAAATGCTGTAAGCAAATAAGCAACAAACTGAAAAACAAAATACGAAAGTATTAATAAAATATGTGAAAAATAGCAAGCAGACTAAAATCATTCAACCACATGCAATTCCCTTTTTTTTCTTGTTTAATATATAAGAAAAATAAATATACATTTGATGATCTTGTATGAATCAGGTAACCTTTAAGTTTACTCTATAAAATCTGTAACACATAAACTACGGTAATGTTATAACCTGACTCTGAAATCATATAAAGGAGTAATTGCATCAGATGCTGAAGGGTTGTATATTTCACCTCTGTAATCTCATACATACAGTATAAGGAACAAACAAATAAGGAACAAACCCACGCACTGATCAACAGTGATCAAAAATCAGGGTTATATGCTAACCTTTCCGAATTCACTCAGGCCGTTGTTCTGAACAGGATCCGAACCCGTATCCACCAGCCAATTATCTGCCCTGAAAAATTCAACGTATTTTATTAAACATTATATAATCACAGTATTACATGCTTAGCATATGTACTATAACCTGTTCTGCGTCAGGGAAATACACATACATACATAGTACAGCATGCAGTGAAATGCTTCATAATGCAATTATATGACGGAAATCAATTCAAGAAATTGTGTCCCAGCAATATGTTTACTATGTTTACAGGTAAACTATGTAAACTAGGTACATTTACAGGTAAACTATGAATAGTTTATAAGGAACAACGAGGTTTTACCAGGGTGTGTTGCAGCTGTGTGTCAGCGTCATATAACGGACTCCTAGCTGATACATGGTGCGCAAGGTTGCCATACTGCTGTCTATGGAATGGCCTCCTTCCACTCCGATCAGACACGCAGTCTTATTTTTGGCAAAGGCATCCTGTATGTCTGGAATTGGAAGACAATGGTTGTCATAGTAACGCCAAGTTCTAGTACAATTTAGTTTGTCTAAAGTATTGCTGAACTACTTTCTCCGGCAATTAATTAGTAGCTATATAGTTTTAGCTGCATTCCATATGCATTTACATATTCACATTCACAGCAGTGCGTATGATATGTGTTTCACATAAAAGCTTAGGGGGGGAAATATTACTCTTTATATTTCATTATATCTCATAATGCAGTGTCAATAGCAAGAAATGAAAGGCTAATGCTGTCCATGACCAGTTGCATCACAACCTGCATATTTTAAATGAAAATTAAAATTGTATTATAATAACAACTAAGAGGACTACTTATATACTGCTTATATCTAAAAAAAAATATGCATTACCTTGACTACTGGCTGCAAACATAAAGTCGTTTGCATATTTGTTGCTCATTCGGTGAATAACATCAATCTGCTGCAAGGTCAGTCTAACAGCATCTTTATATTGCGTTTCACACGGGACATAAGCAGCCCAGAACTGCACAAACAAGAGATACACAGAGATGGGAACAAGGTATAATATCTGCACTTACATATATTATATATATATATATATATATATATATATATATATATATATATATATATATATAATATATATATATATATATATA
>JACRUU010000023.1:13193765-13236265 GCA_030449085.1 Kryptopterus vitreolus
ATTTTGTGTGGACTTTTCCCCCATACCTGTGACACCACTAATAAAATTGGCAGTAAAAAAAAATTTAAATCCTGGATTAAAAAATAAGATTTTGTAGTTATGATCAGAACTGCGGATTTAAGAGATTTAAGCAACGAAGAAAATGGAAAAAAAAAGATTAACACCAGTTTAATTTCATGCCTTGAGCCAAAATGTGCACACAGAAAAATGCTGATGTAGCAAACTTTTTTTTTTTTAAATGTCTCCTCTGACTGACCAGAAATGAATAAAAATGAATATACGGTATTTAAATAGAGAACTTATATAGCAATAGCTGACTCATATAGCAAATATTTTCCTATGTTTTCCTTGGTTTGTCCTGTGTAAATTGGGCAATGTAATATTTCTTATTTCGGATTTTTAAGCTGTATTTTAGCATTACCATAGGACTTAATGTTTATTTTGATGATTAGTGCCAATTTGATTTGAATTATAAACTGGAGCAATTGCAGATATAGTTTCAAAAGAATATTCAACTACTGTATATACAGTATACAGTATAATATATATATATATATATATATAATATATATATATATATTATATTATATATTGAGGGAAGCTGGGCTGGGCTGCTGATCGGAAGATCCGGGTTCGAGCCCCGGTATGGCCGAGCTGCCGCCCTTAACCCTTAACCCTCTGTGCTCCAGGGACGCCGTATCATGGCTGATACCCTGCGCTCTGACCCCAAGCTACTAACAACAAGCTGGGATATGTGAAGAAAAGAATTTCACTGTGCTTGTAATGTATATGTGACAAATAAAAGGATATTATTATTATTATACAATATACAATATTACTGTACCTGTGCTGCCAAGTGACCCTCTTTGATTTTAGGAATGTTGGTGTGCGTGGATTGAAGACTGTACAAGTCCACCTGATTTAGCTGATCGTTAAACTTTGTCATCAGTTGCCATGGCAAATCATTATGTCTGTGAGACATCAGAACATACATTTGGATTATCCTGTAGTATCCATAAACATAAACATCCTGTTTGTTTTTTTTTTGTATTCTGTTGTGAGAAGTGTATTTTTTTTTACCCATCGATTAGTGGGGTCTCCGACAGCAGCTTCAGTGCTCTTTCCTTATATTCATCTGCTCTGGAGGTCGATGTAAAAGCCAAAAGAACCAAGCATATATCCCTGATGCACATCGTGTCACCCAGCAGTACTCCGGATGCAGTACTCTCTAGTCTTGCTTTAGTGTCGTGTGTGTCTGAGACTTCTTGGCCTAACGACAATCTTGAGGTTACAGTTTAACAGCTTTTGATTGTCTTTAGTTAAATATGGAAATAGCATTTCGCTTATGACCTTTGTGAATTTATAGTGACATGCTTTTTTAATTGCCCTATAAACACGCATTTATCTATTGTACAAATCGATGGTCAAGTTCTCTTCAAATGTGTTGAATGTACTACAAATGTATATACATTTACAGCATTTAGCAGATGCCCTTATCCAGAGCAAAGTTATAACTGAGCAATTGAGGGTTAAGGGCCTTGCTCAAGGGCCCACTAGTGGCAACTTGGTGGTGGTGGGGTTTGAACCTGCGAGTCCAACTACTTAACCACTGGGCTACCCACCTCCCTACTAAATAATATTGCGTCCTGGATTTTCATATTTATAGCGAGCACATCTTTTTATTTTTAATATATACAATGCTTTATAACGTTATTATTTATTTAAAGTATAATCACAGTATTTGACAGTAACATTTCTGGCATTTGATAGAAGCCCTTATCCAGTGTGACTCCTACTTATACATCTGAGCAGTTATGCATTTAACTCTTTGACCTGAACTTCAAAAATGAACTTTGTTTTGGGTGACTCTGGGGACAAAAATGTCTCATTGTCATGGATGCAAAATACCTTCTGTTTCTAAAAAAAAAAAAACAACTTTAAAGCGAACTTTAAACAAAAGTTAACACGTACAAAAATGTGTATTTGCATACATACAAAATGTAGTCACCCTTAACATACATAATAACATCTTCATTCATCTTCTACCGCTTTATCCGATCTTCCCTCGGGTCACGGGAAGTCTGTGCCTATCTCAGGCGTCTATGGGTATTAAGGCAGGATACACCCTGGATGGAATGCCAACCCATCGCAGGACACACACACACACACACACACACACACACACACACACACACATTCACCCTTAACATACATAATAACATTTAACATCCTAAAAACAAACAAAAATAATTAAAGGCAAGATCTATAATATTTAGTTTATTGTGATGCACATGTGCGATTAAGATTAGGATACATTAGACATATGTTTGGAAAAGGGCAATAGAGCAATGGAAACGTTGATCTGATTTATGTATATATATATATATATATATATATATATATATATATATCTATATATATATGTATATATATATATAATGGACTATATTATTATATACATTAATACTTACATTATAACAGTTATATACCTGATATTTGAGTCTACAATAAAAAAAGAGCAAGTAACCAAGAGAAAGTAGGTTATATATATATATTAGTTACATTATAACAGTTATAAACCTGAGATTTGCGTGTACAATAAAAGAATTCCATCTTTTGCTGAGGAAAATTAACTTGAAATAAGTTTACCTGCAAATGGCTAAAATACATTTTGAATATATTGATATGGATGATCAGAAAAAGGGGCATGACACAAAACCACACCAGAGATGGGATGTCATGTGATAACTTTTCACAATTTGATAGTCATTTGACAGGTTTGAAAGATGGGAACATAATGACAAGATCAGATCACATAGCCAGGAGGGATGAAGAAGTAATGCTACAGTACAGCCTTCAGCTACGTTACTGTAATTCACCACGCTAATTAAAAAGATAAATAAACAAACACACATTTTATCATAAAGCCAGAGGTAAAAAACAAAAAAAAAGTGAACACTCCCTGTATAAGTAATCAAGCAACTGGTATTAGTATGATTAGAAAAGACAAATGTATGAAATGTATATGAGTTCAACAGTAAAAGACCATCATCTAGTGGTCCTTAAACTACTATTATGATTGTTTATAATCCATTGTTGGAAACACTATTAGATCTGGCATGCAGGTAATAAAACACACTGAAATATTCATAGACCCGCAAACACATTTATAAGCATAGAACGTAAAACACATTTATATATAATGAATAAGCAAAATGTTGGTAAGATATTTTGAAGAGTGACTTCAACCTTAATTGTTTCCACAATGTTCGGATGTCCTAGAACAATCCTAATTAAGATATACTTTGTTGTTGAGTGAACCTTGACCATGGAACTCAGGTTGGGGTTGGTGGGGGCAAAGGTGTAGATTTTATCGATATAGTAACCTAGCATAAAAAAATAAAAATGCAATTAAGGGACTTATTATGGGACCTTTAAAAAAAAAAAAAGAAGAACTTCAGAGACATTTTATTTATTTAACCTTTATTTAACCAGATAAAAACACATTGGGATCTCTTTTACAAGGGTGACCTGGCCAAGAGGTCAGCAGCATACGTCATAGATTAATACAGTTTTAATTGTATATTACAAACATTCATTCATTCATTCATTCATCTTCTACCGCTATATCCAATCTTCCCACAGGTCACGGGGAGTCTGTGCCTATCTCAGGCGTCTATAGGCATTAAGGCAGGATACACCCTGGATGGAATGCCAACCCATGGCAGGACACACACACACACACACACACATTCACAGCTGCTCTTTATTTACAGCATTTAGCAGATGCCCTGATACAAAGAGAGACATGCAAATAGTGCTGTTCTGGTATGATTGATTACAAACTTAAGATACAAACAAACACTGACTCAGTTGAGGGTGTTTTTTTGTATTGCAGTGTAAGACATTTAAAAGGAAGAAGTGTTTTTATATATATATATTCATTCATTCATTCATTCATCTTCTACCGCTTTATCCGATCTTCTCGGGTCACGGGGAGTCTGTGCCTATCTCAGGCGTCTATGGGCATTAAGGCAGGATACACCCTGGATGGAATGCCAACCCATCACAGGTCTCACACACACATTCACACACACATTCATACACTAGGGACAATTTTTCCAAGGTGCCAATCAACCTACCGTGAATGTTTTTGGACCGGGGAGGAAACCAGAGAACCCGGAGAAAAACCCCCTGAGGCACGGGGAGAACATGCGCAAACTCCACACACACATGGCCGAGACGAACCCTGAATCCCGAACCCTGAATTCTAAGCCACCGTGCCCCTTATATTACAAAAACCGAATTAAAATGGACAATATTTTGTGTATTTCATACAGTTTTGCATAATGATGCGAATGTGTTGAACAATGTACCGTTTTAATGACAATAACCTATATATTAAAATCCACATTTCGAATGTCAGTCGTTTTCTTAGAGCTTGGAAAATGCTTTTAAAATATTTAAATGTTCGAGTTGCTAAGTTTAGAAACCCAACAACTCCTGCAGCCTTTGCGTCTTCTAAATGTCTGTAGTCAATGAAAAATGAGGAACATAAACAAAGCTATTTTTTCCTGTTTCTGCTTTGCACACCAATAGAGACTATAATGGTTACAATTGTGGAACAAAAAGGACTTCCACATTACCACAACTTAAACGAACAACGAACAAAACATGGAAACTATACAAAAGCAGTGTTTATTCTCCAACAGACTGATTCAGCTTTAGGTAGGAAATCATCCCTAATATATGCGATTTCACCGAACAGCAAGTCGGGTCTATAGTAACAGATGATAAATACTTTACACTTTTCACTTTACACATACATAAACATACACATACATGCAAATTTCGTTTCTTGTTTTTTTTTTTTTTTTTATGTAGCATACATTTTATGTATCAACTCCCATATTGTATTTATTTATATATATATATATATATATATATATATATATATATATATATAATAAATAATTGACAATTATTTAATTACATTATTTTTTCTCTACTACTGTGTATGTAACCTGCCACTGTAGAGGGTTTCAATTCAATTTTATTTATAAAGCGCTTTTTACAATGTGTCATCGTCTCAAAGCAGCTTTATATAATACTCATGTGTGAAAAGTGAAAATCAGTTTGGCCCTAATTGTTTCTTGTTGAGCCGAAGCGACGGTGACGAGGAAAAACTCCCTGAGAACAGGAAGAAACCTTGAGAGGAACCAGACTCAACAGAGAACCTCATCCTCATTTGGGTTTGTTAGTGTTGTGTGTGGTTGAGGATGTTTATTGTGGAGTGTGGAGTGTATTCATCAATTTGAAGCATCATCAACCGGGGGGGCGGAGTCACCAGAGAATCAGAGGGAAACACAGACATGAGAGCTTCCTGATGTGTAAACAAATAGTCACTCTCACCACCACAAACCTGAGTGATTAATGAGAGTGAGGCAGACAGCAACTAAACACACCATGTATACACACATGTATAGGACAGGATTGTAAGTTATAATAAAAGGTTATTCTTATATAAGCAAGAGGACAGATGAATAGGGATGCATGGACAAGGAGCTGAGTAGGAGTGGAGCAGGAGGAGGAGGGATAGAAAGGAGAACAGGGAGTAACCAGGAGTGGAGCAGGATCCGAAGCCAGAGATGGAGGAACTGGGAGAATGGGAGGAGATCAAGGAGCAATAAGCGCTGGAGACAGGAGAAACAAATACACAAGATTAGTAAACTTCAAATAACAAACGGTATTCGTGGTGCAGGGAGAAGGGGCCATTTAAGGGCTGGATAGGTGCTGGTGATGATGTGGATCAGGTGAGGCAGATTAGTAATCCAGTGAGGGCGTGCGCTGTGATTGAGTGGTGACAGAACCTGGCAGATTGGCAGATCCGGGGGGGGGGGGGGGGGGGGGGGGGGGGGGGGGGAGAGGGGGCTGCCGCCTCCCGGGGGGGTCACTCTAGGGTTAGCCCCTCCCCCCTCCTCCTCATGGCCCGCTCCTGAGGGCCGAAACATTCGGCGGCGTGGCAGTCTGCCTCTGTCGGGGCGCTGGTCAGTCTGGATGGGTGGAATGGAACACCTCCAGTAAGGATCCCAGGAACATTTCTCCAGACTGTATCCCTCCCAGTCCACAAGATATTCTAGGTGACAGCCACAACATCGGGATTCCAGGCTCTCCTTCACCTTATACACCAATCCCTTCGTCGAGGACCAAAGGGGGAAGGGGACTTCACTCTGACCAGGTTCTCTAGCGAGAGGAATAGGCTCATGGTAGTGTTTGAGGAGTGATACGTGGAAAGGTGGGTGAATTTTGTATTGAGGAGGGAGTTGTAACCTGGGCTGGAAGCCGAGCACGCACTGGAACGGGTCCAGTAGATGGCTGACAGAGAGTTCTGGGCATACTCGGCCCAGCCCAGGAACTGGTTCCAGGAGTCCTGATGGCTTATGGCAAAAGGTTATTAAAAATTGCCCCACCTCCTGGATCTTCTTCTCAGCCTGACCCTTGGTTTGAAGGTGGTATCCTGAAGACAGGCTGATGGTCACACGTAGATGTTTGAAGAAGGCCCTCCATACCCGGGAGACGAACTGGCGACCTCTGTCGGAGACTATGTTTTCCGAGATCTCATAGAACCGGAGCACATAGGTAAAGAGATGTTCCCAGTGAGGTGTGAGTGCTGTGGATGAGCAGTCCTTTGGGATTGTGGCACGAACTGGCGACTGGGGGGCAGCCTGGCGCATTGTCTGGCACTGTTCTGGCTATGGGTGGAGGAGACTCCCATTAGATGAGATGGAAGAATGGGCTTGGTGGTACGAGAGCATGGCTCCCACTCCAGTGGTGGATGCATCTACTTCAACCATGGACAGACTCCTGATGGGATGGGCATTTTTTGGCATTAAGGACCAGTTCTTGTTCATGGAGCCTGGTGAGGACTTGCTCAACGTGATGGCGGTGGTCGTGCAGATCCTCGAAGTAGATCAGGATATCTTTTATGGACACAACGACAATTTGGTGGAGGAATTCACAGAGCACCTCATGCAAAAATCCCAGTAATAATGAAGGTGCATTCACGAGTCCATAGGGCATGACTAGGTATTCATAGTGGTCTGTGGGAGTTACAAAGGCAGTCTTCCATTCCTCCCCCTCTGGACGTTTCAGTGCTCTGTAGTCAATGCATGGTCTCAGGCATCTATCCTTCTTAGCCATGAAAAAGAAACTAGAAGATATAATATATATATATATATATATATATATATATATATATATATATATATATATATATATATATATTAGTTTCTGTCTGTATTTCATTTGAGAATGCCAGAATTGTCTCCAAGAGCTGCTGTTTAGAGCTACACTACCGTCCACCCTCACAGATCTTCTTTCCGAGGATGCTCCACAGAGCAGAAGGATACTTCTCTTTTTATGTCCATTGCAACCAAAATGTCAGTGTTTTTTTATGCAGCGGGTGGTGGATTTCGTCTTCTTTAAAACCAAAATAGTGTTTTTTTATGCCATGGCAATTTCGTCTTTAAATACCCATGAAATGAAATGTGGGAAACAGGTTTGCCATTCACCAGAATTCCATTTATCTGGACCATCCAGTGTTGACCAATGATCGGATTGAAAATTCATTCATTCATTCATCTATGGGCATTAAGGCATCAGGACACATCAACCTACCGTGCATGTTTTTGGACCGGGGGAAACGGGAGAACCCAGAGGCACGAACTCCACACACATATATAGAGGAGATGGGAAACGAACCCCGACCCCGGAGGTGTGAGACGAATGTGCTAACCACTAAGCCACCAGTTTTCAAGTTAATGTCATTCATCAACATGAGCATATTAATATGAAAAAAGTGTTTTTTTTTTTTTTTTTTTTTTTTTTTACAATTTTTTTTAAATCAGAAGGAAAATTTACGTCCAGTTTCTACACATTTGTTTAGGACGTTATTAAATAAACGAGGCCCATTTTGTGCTAAAGCCGAGGGAGTTTTATAAATTGTATAAATTGTATATATGTAAAATTTTTTGGTTAATATATTTGCATTTTCTTGAAGTAAGCTGTTAAATGTATATCGAATTCAAGAATAAAACAATCGTTGCTCATTATTTTATGTTGTCCAGACCTTTTTTCAGATATATTTACATTTACAGCATTTGGCAGACGCCCCTATCCAGAGCCCCTTACAATTGAGGGTTAAGGGCCTTGCTAAGGGGCCCACTAGTGGCAGATTGGTAGTGGGATTTGAACCTGCGATCTTCCACCTCCCCAGTCTGACATCTATCTGCAAGCTCTGCACTTTAGTAAGAGATCACATGAATGTTCATGTCTGAGAAAAGCGTGGTAAGCTTGTGGTATATCCTGTCTCTCCCTCAGCTAGACGGTATCCTGTTTCATTTGAACAGCTATATCAGCTATGACACTGACACTACTTTTCAAGACCGGAAGTCAGAATCTTTAAAAAATAACCCATTGATAGGCACTCGTGAATATAATCATATTGTGTTCAGTAATACTGAGGCTTAATAAAGAATCGAGCTGTCGTTTTTGTGATGTGACAGAAAATCAGTAGCAAAAAAACTGATTTGTGTGTGTGTGGAGTTTGCATGTTCTCCCCGTGCCTCAGGGGTTTTTCTCCCGGTTCTCCGGTTTCCTCCCGGTCCAAAAACATGCATGGTAGGTTGATTGGCACCTTGGAATATTTTCCCTAGTGTGTGAGTGTGTGAATGTGTGTGTGTGTGTGTGTGTGTGTCCTGCGATGGGTTGGCATTCCATCCAGGGTGTATCCTGCCTTAATGCCCATAGACGCCTGAGATAGACACAGACTCCCCGTGACCCGAGGGAAGATCGGATAAAGCGGTAGAAGATGAATGAATGAATCAATCTATATATATATATATATATATATATATATATATATATATATATATATATATATATATATATATATATATATATATATAGTATATATCTATATATATATATCTCTAAGGATATATATATATATATATATAAAATGTCCATCTTTCATAAAAGTGATAAAACATCTAAATCTATGCAAATCTTTCATGTTCTCCCCGTGCCTCAGGGGGTTTTTCTCCGGGTTCTCTGGTTTCCCCCAGGTCCAAAAACATGCACGGCAGGTTTATTGGCACCTTGGAAAATTGTTCCAAGTTTATGAATGGGTGTGTGTGTGCCATGCGATGGCACCTCATACAGGGTGTATTCTTCTGTCCTTCCTTGATGCCCCAAGACGCCTGAGATGTGTGGCCCAGGCACAGGTTCACCATATCCAAACTACAAATCAGCTTTACCCTACAGATGATGGTTTTCTCTTGCTTTAATTACGCCATTGCTTAGAGGCCCACATCGTTATAAAGTTTTGCCATGTGGTGGTTTTGTCAAGAAGTAAAAGAGCACAGCTACTGTGCTTCCATATA
The DNA here is from genome assembly GCA_030449085.1 of Kryptopterus vitreolus. NCBI lineage: Eukaryota > Metazoa > Chordata > Actinopteri > Siluriformes > Siluridae > Kryptopterus > Kryptopterus vitreolus. The sequence continues at coordinate 13,203,209 of JACRUU010000023.1, forward strand.
GACTGTTCATTAAGATACAGTATAAAGACAGGAGACTTGCTGAGTAGGTGACATTTAGACAGTACTGGTCTGATCCAGAGCGACTTACAACTGAGCAATTGAGGGTAAAGGGCCTTGACCCGGGGGAGGATTGGATAAAGCGGTAGAAGATGAATGATTTTCATTGGTAATCAGTGTAGCCGGTGTATCATTTTCAGGCCCAACGAACTGCTTCTCAGTCAGATTATCTATGTTTGTATTCAATTACACATTTTATTTCTCAGTAACAGTATTCCTGTTACATTTATTTTGTAACTAAATTACGCAACGCCGTTACATGTATCTCGTTACTGCCCAACACTGATTACGAATGAATGATTATTATGAATGATATGAGTTAAGGCATATACCAATCAAGAACAAACCTTAACTACAAAATGAGTCACATGATTCTATGTGAACAACGGTTACCTTAATTACATGTTATACATGTTTAAGTGTCACGGTTCACTGTAACTATTCCCGCTTAATGTAGTAATTAACACTATAGGTTAAGATCAATGTAACTTGCTCTATGAGAAAGAATATGTATTATAACGGCACTATTTAAACTACAATAGATGATGCTGAATTGTCCTCCTCGTGAAACACAGTAATAATAATCACAATCAGCTTTAGACTACAGATAATAGTTTCCTCTTGCTTCTTGCTTTAATGTGCTTGTTCTGTGGACTGGTCGATTGTGTCAGGACGGGAGGTGGTAGTTCAATCGTTGAGGCGCTGACCCGGAAGATCGCCGGTTCATATCCCACCTCTGCCACTTGTGGGCCCTTGTGCAAGGCCCTTTACCCTGAATTGCTCAGTTGTAAGTCGCTCTGGATCAGACCAGTACCGTCTAAATGTCACTACTCAGCAAGTCTCTTGTCTTTATACTGTATCTTAATGAACAGTCTATATGGAAGCACAGTAGCTGTGCTCTTTTACTTCTTGACAAAACCACCACATGGCAAAACTTTATAACGATGTGGGCCTCCAAGCAATGGCGTAATTAAAGCAAGAGAAAACCATCATCTGTAGGGTAAAGCTGATTTGTAGTTTGGAAAGTAAAATGTGCATCATGTTAGTGAGACATCATTGTACCTCAGGACAATGGAGCGTTGCGTAGGGGCCCAGGCTAATGTAGGAATTCACAGGGAGTAGGTTTGATGAGACAGATATGAATAATCAGGTAAAAGAAGTGAATTTGGGCGTTTCATGAGGAGGGCAATTGAGCACCATCTAAGGGTGGTTGTAATGTAGTTTAAATAGTGCGCTGTAATTTCATATTCGTTCTCATACATAGATACATAGATCAAGTGACTGAGCGTAACCTAAAGTGCTAATTAACACATGAATTAAGAAACATCCCCATGTTCTTGTAGGTTTCTTTCATGTGTACGTTTCTCTCATTTCTTCCCTGCCTTGGAGTTTCCTCATCTGCTTCATCTAAGCTCCATTCCTCTGGTGGTTTCGGAATTGGAATCCCGCCATCATTTGGCACAGGTGTCATTGCTGAAGGCAGATGAAGGTATTCAATCGACTTCTTGTTTTTGGCAAAGAAACCAGACACGTTACTCAAACAGAACAAAACAGTCTGTCACATGGTCTTCCCGTAATCACCGTATCATCGGGACAAAAAAACGGCATTGTCTTTCAAGTGCTTCTGAGACAAACAGCTCATATCGCACAACATATGTAGGGGTAGTTCAGGGAGGGCTCAGTGGTCTAAGGCGCTGAGCTGCTGACTGGAAGATCCGGGTTTGAGCCCAGGTATGGCCAAGCTGCCTTGGGTCCTTGAGCAAGACCCTTAGCCGTCTGTTCTCCAGGTGGCGCTGTATCGTGGCTGATCCTGCGCTCTGACCCCAGCTACCAACAACAAGCTGGGATATGCGAAGACAGCAAATTTCACTGTGCTCTAATGTATATGTGACAAATAAAGGCTATTCTTCTTCTTCATTCTTCTTCAACAAACGAGAGGCGCCCATTGCTGTCATTCCGGCATCTCTGATAAACAAACATATACTCGCCACAAATATATCAGGAATGTCGGGGTTCGAGCCACAGTATCACCAAGCTGCCACCACCCTCTGTGCTCCAGGGGGCGCCGTATCATGGCAGACCCTGTGCTTTGACCCCAACTACCAACAACAAGCTGGAATATGCGAAGAAAAGAATTCAATATATCAATAGATCAATAAAGCATGTTTGAATTATAGTGTAACGACATTGATGACCTGTAAATCCTGTATCAAGTGTAACATGTAAACCAGTCTGCTAGCAGACATATCTCCCTGTAACACAAGATTGGATGCCCTGAAGCTAAGCAGGGATGAGCCTGGTTAGTACCTGGATGGGAAACCACCTGGGAATACTAGGTTGCTGTTGGTAGAGGTGTTGGTTAGGGCCAGCAGGGGGCGCTTATCCCCCAGTAATACCCTAGTATAGTGACTGGGGAAATTATACTGTCAAAAAAGCACTGTTTTTCGGATGAGATGTAAAAACAACGAGGTCCTTGACTCTCTGTGATCATGTCTCAGGATGTCTTTCGAAAAAGTGTAGAGGCGTGTCCTCGGCATCTCGGCCAAATTCGCCCTCTGACCATCACGACCTCCTAACCGTCCCCCGTATCTACTAATTGGCTTCATCATTCTGTCTTCTTTCCACCAGTAAGATGGTGTGTGGTGGGTGTTCTGGTGCACTACGGCTGCCGTCGCATCGTCCAGGTGGATGTGGTGGATGAGGAGATCCCCCTCTCATAATGAAAGCGCTATATAAATGTAATGAATTATTCATTCATTCATCTTCTACCGCTAAATCTGATCCTCCCTCGGGTCACGGGGAGTCTGTGCCTATCTCAAGCGTTTATGGGCATTAAAGCAGGATACACCCTGGATGGAATGCCAACCCATCGCAGCACACACACACACACATTCACACACTAGGGACAATTTTCCAAGGTGCCAATCAACCTACCGTGCATGTTTTTGGACGGGGAGGAAACCGGAGAACCCGGAGAAAAACCCCCTGAGGCACGGGGAGAACATGCAAACTCCACACACACATGGCCGAGATCGGAATTGAACCCAGACCCTGGCGGTGTGAGGCAGCATGAGCAACATTTGTGTATGGAAGACACTATTATAGTGTCCATCTGGCTCTGATCTGCCCAGGCATGTCTGGGCTACATAATACCCCAGAACAGCTTTCAACCTGGCCAGATTTCATGTCAGGACATGTTCAGTCTGTTCATTTGTCTCTTTTTGTTCTGTATATTGTTCTCAAGTCTATAGAAATGTATTTTTTGGACGCAAATAAAAGAGAGAGAAAAAAAAAACAGGACAAAACTAAAGATTGCAGTATGTGATGGAGAAATGTGGATGTGGGCAAGCAGCAAAAGGCGTCGCAGTGCGGTGTAATCACGTTTCATGTGTAACTTCTACTGCTGACTGTGTAATGGGACATTTCATATACTTTGATATACGTAGTGTACGTGAATACCGAGAGGAGGAACATTACTCATATCTTCCACGACAGAAGCTTCCTCCTCTGTGTCTCGTGAAAATAAAGACCTTGTACAATGTTATCTTTCAACATTTTAGTCAGTTAGAAAAATAGTTCTCTGTTATTACGTCACTTGGCGATCTGTTACTTCTTTATCTTACATATCGGCTCAAAACAGTGGCCCTTTTTGTAATGGTAACCGATAATTGTGTAGAATATCACATAGAACATAATAGGATAAATAACATCTCAACACAGAGAAAATACAAAGAGCTGGAAGAATATGGATAAACAAAACACCAAGACTTCTACAATGTTGTGGTACGATTGTGGGTTTTTGTGGGTTGTTGTGGGTATATTTGTCTTTTTTCCCCACTACAGTTAATGACTAATATGGACTTGAGAGGTTTAGAGATTAGCAACAGAGCGACATGTAAACGTGTCAAATGTAGAACCACACAGGTGTGCATGCGCTTTAAAACAATACAGGAACTTTAAACAGTGGAGTAATTGTATAGTATTTGGCTTTAGAGAAATTCTTAGGTAATTTCCTCCAAAACTATCAAATATCCAAAGTTTTGTAGATTTTGTCTCTTCCCTCTCTGAAAAGCACTTAAGGGCGCCTCGCCTAGAATCTTTTCTAGCAAACACCCACAGAGAGTGAGAGAGAGAGAGAGAGAGAGAGAGGGAGAGAGAGAGAGAGATGGCTCGGCTGGATGTTACAGAAATGTTTCACGACATTGCTTTTCCTGGACACTTGCATACTCAAGAATCTCTTCTCTATGCTACTGACTTCAAATTTCAGGATACAGATGTTTTGATAGTCACCTACCCCAAATCAGGTACACACAAATTCAAAGTGTGTGTGTGTGTGTGTGTGTGTGTGTGTGTGTGTGTGTGTGTGTGTGTGTTTGTGTTAGTCACTTATTGTTCATTTTTCTTTCTTCTTACTACAGGGACAACATGGATGCAAGAAGCTGTTACTCTGGTATTATGCAAAGGAGATCCAGAAATATCTCAAACACAGCACAACTGGGCTCGGGCGCCATGGATTGAGCAATACTACTGCACGAATATTCTAAAGGCTTCAAAAGGCTCTCGGCTCCTCACCACTCATTTGCCATACAAACTCCTGGCTCCTGCACTCCAAGGCTCCAAGGCCAAGGTAACGTTTTATATATATATATATATGTGTGTGTGTGTGTGTGTATATATGGTGCATATATGGTATGGTGTATGTTGCGCATATATATATATATATATATATATATATATATATATATATATATATATATATATATATATATATATATATATATATGCAACATACACCATACCATATATGCACCATGCAGCATACTTTTAATATTTCTAATAGTCTACTAACTGTAAGAGAGGTTATCATTATATACATTTCTCTCAAAATATCTCCCTTTAAATTTTTTTTTGGGGGGATTATTTCATATTTATTTTACTCTGGGAATTATTCTTTTATATTTTTTATATTTTATATATTATATATATATATATATATATATATATATATATATATATATATATATATATATATAAATGTAATTTTAACCATGTCTTTATTTGATTTTGGAATTTAAACTGATATTAGCAGTGGTAATTACGCTGGTTTCCCCAGACAAGCTTTTTAAAAATTTGTATCCTTGTTATTTTATATGATATAAAGCTGATAGCCTATAGCTCAATCACATTTGTTCTGCATTACTTTAAAACCATTCTTGTTTACGGAGGCAAAAATAGCATAATTGTGTCATTGTCGAAATATTATGCACATGACTGGGGGAAAAAAGTGTGTGTGGTAGGAGGGTGTAGGTTGTAAACGTAATGAATGTTTGGGTCAAGACAGTATATCATACTATATATGCACACAGCCATTTACATACCATGCATTTACATACCATAGCCATTCACAGCCATTTACATACCATGCATTACATATTGTTTGATTTTTTATGGGGAGTAAATAATGAGTGTATATGGTATATTACAGATAATGCATGAACATTATCATGAATATTTCTTCCCTGGGACTAGCAATCTTATAATCTTTCAAAGTTCTACTTCACAAACATCCAGTATTCAAGGTTTTGGATTAAGAGTGTGTTTTGAGTGTGTCTAGTTGGCTAGGTTTAGCACACAATGTCAAAAATGTTATAAATCATAGAATAGAGTGTATAATGGATTTGGCCGCTCTCAATAACAAGAGTAAGTGAAGTTAAAGAACTGATTAGTATGAATATATAATATTTTTACATACTTTTAATACTGAACTCTCCACTTTATCAGCACCATGAAATGAAGAACCAAAACTACACACACATCAGATAAAGGGCCAGTCTCACCCAGGACCCAGAAAGATACTAGAAAGTCGATCAGACCACAAGATTATTTTTGCTGCTAAAACAAGGCCAGGCACAAAAAGTACGGAGAGTTCATGTTTCACAATCCGTTAATGTCATGTATGATATCACTGCAACCGAAGACGCTCGGAAAATCACTTTGGCAGCAAAAATATGAAAAATGTTTAAGGTTATGTAATACAGTTAAAGGTGGAGATTATACAGCTTGAGTTCTTATTACAGCAGAGCGTGGAGACAAATCATCCCAAAACGTTTATTCGCAATTAGTTTAAAGTCAACATTCTTTTTGATTACTAGGCAAAAGCATCACTATTATAATCTCTCTCTCTCTCTGGCTTCGGTCAAATTTTCGGAGCGTAACTCGTCCCGCAGTTTTTGTCCGACCGTCGCGAATCATACCTCATATCGTGCGGTTCGACGGTGTGAGGCGTGCGTTTACTTTTATAAGGAATCGCCCCGTGGAAATCCGAACCCGGGGCCAAAAATCGGGAATTTTTTTCCCATAGAAAATGAATGGGGTGGACATTTCATATGAACTGACTGGAAAGATACTGCTATCAGGACGGATGCAAGTGCGGAGTGTTTAGTTGTGATTTAATAGTATACAATGTCGGGGATGTATTAAATGATTAAATTACCTTTGGAAATATTGACGTTTACACATCCCAAAGACCACCGCCCAAACGATAATTTGTTTGTTTGTTTGTTTTTGTTTTCACAATTTGTAATTCGTTGTAAAATTCACCATGTTATTTTTTTTTGCACTATAAATTGCCTTTAAAGCTGTATTAATATCTGCTTTCAGGTCATATATGTGGCACGAAACCCTAAAGATGTGGTAGTATCCTATTACTACTTCCACAAACTGGCCAACTTCCTAAAAGACCCAGGAACATTCTCCGAGTTTTCTGAGTTCATTTCTGGATGGAACAGGTTCCCCCTTTTTTTCTTTTTTTTTTTTTACAACAAATCACTGTAATAAATATCGTTATCTCATGTGACATAAATGACTAAAGCTTAATTTTGTCTTTGTAGTGTACTATGGGTCTTGGTTTGATCATGTAAAAGGATGGACCAGCAATGAAAGGAACATTGACAACTTTCTGTATATAACATATGAAGAGATGTCGGAGGTAAGATAATGTAGAGCTTATATATGGAAAGCAGTGAATTTCTACACCCTTAGAAATCAACATAAATAAACACAAATACTGTAGGCTAAATTTGCAACCAGTTGATCATTTAACACCCCCACCTATATTGTGTAAAAAAACTTAAATCATACTTCAAACAGGTATAAATATATTTATAAAAAGACGCAAGGTGTCTACCATATTCCCCTTACCACTGGGAATTACCATAAACGCCACCACTACATATTTAGTGACGTGTGCAAAAGCATCACTATTATAATCTCTCTCAGTCAAATTTTCGGCGCGTAACTCGTCCGGCAGTTTTTGTCCGATCGTCGTGAATTCATACCTCATATCGTGCGGCCCGATGGTGTGAGGTGTGCTGTTACTTTTATAAGGAATCGTCCTGTGGAATTCCGAACCCGGGTCCAAAAAGTGGGATTTTATTTCCCATAGAAAATGAATGGGGTTCACATTTGGTGCCTCTCAGTTCGGGCTGTGAGCATCCGACATGCACATATGGCAAATCCACTCGTAGGGGGGGTCCCGGAGTGGATCACTATCATATACCTCCCGAATCCCAGACACGTTCGGAATTTCGGGAAATTCCGGTCCTATAGAGAATGAATGGGGGAATTTGACGCTCCACTGTTCGGCTCGTGTTCACCCGACGTGCACATTTGACATATCCACTCGTAGGTGAGTTGGAGTAGGTTGTGAACATATGCCTGCCACATGGCGTCACGAGGCCGTAAACGTGAAAAATCTGCGAAACTGCGAACCACAGGGTCATGTGACATGTCTAAACGCTTGGCACATCGACAGAAGTCAGACCCTGTATATTTGATGGTGTCATGTGCGTCACTGGCCCCGCCCCTTTTAGACACCAGGTTTTTGGTGTCTAAACACCCGTCTCTCCGAACGAGCTAGCATTTCGAAGTCAGCGCTAAAAATTAAACGGACCAGGCTCTAAGGGGTCGCGCCCGGAGCTGCGGTTTGCATCAGCAAGCATTGCACTCAACATTTTCTTCAGGAAATGTCCTGGTCAGGATATGGAATGATATAACTAGGGAAAATATCATTGCTATTATTATTATAATTATAAGACAAGCCATATAGTAGATCTGGGAGATGAATGGTCATTATCTATTCATTCGAGTTTATACCAAACACAACATGGCGGCGCTCTGACGAATCCGAAGAGCTCGTTTACAAGAGGCGGGGGGCGGGGTTTCATCGGTCATATTAAAACGGTTCGGGTATGTAACTTCCGACGTTAAACAAGCCAAAGCCCTGTTGCAACAGTTTGAGGCGACTAAAGGAAGCAGCACGACTCATTTATTCCAGCATCTCAAACACAAGAGCGTTGTTGAATGGGGAGGCGTGTGCCAGATAAACATGACAAACAGGTACAAATAGCGGACACATTTTCCCCACTGTATCCAAAATAGAATTTTGTCTAAAAAAAAAATGACACATCACCCAACTCTACATATAGCATAGGGGCTCATTAGGAATGTATGCTGATTATACGTATTACCTCAAACAAATATACTGGACGTAATGTTCATCTCTAATCCACAAGAATGATATTTTATCCACAGTCTGGAATGGAAGGAAATCCACTCCAGCCTTAGGAATGTGTAATAAAAAGACAGTCATGTGTTATTGATTTGGAGCAGGACTTGCATGGTTCTTTGGAGAAAGTCAGCCAATTCCTACAATGCCCTCTGTTGGAGAACGAGTTGGCCAGTGCCAAGAAGAGCTGCAGCTTCAACACCATGAAAGAGAACTGCATGGTGAACTATACCTTGATCCCACAGGAGATCATGGACCACAGCAAGGGCCGGTTCATGAGGAAAGGTGCGGCTTTCACCCAAGAACATCATAGTTGCTGAAAGGAAATTAATCATTTACTTTTTGCATTTAACAGGCGTAAACAAGCTGTGATTCTATGATTTACTTGTAGGTCAGGTTGGAGATTGGGCCAACACTTTCTCCAAGGAGCAAAGCCATAACTTTGATGTAGTGTATGCATCCAAGATGACTGACTCCATGCTGGAATTTGTGTGGGAGAGAAAAAATCCAGTGTAAACAGAGAAACTTGCTTTTATCTTACACCACACATTATGACGCATTCATCAAAAGGTCGATTATTATTATTATTTGTGTTTACTTTGATTATTTAATGTGCATTATTATTATTATCATGATTATTATTAGTACTATTGCTGGTGTTTTTACATTTTTACATTGCATTATTACCTTCACATTCCATTTTGGGCTTAACGCGAATGTTCACCACTCTGCACTTTGGATTTTTACATTTCTTTTTCTCATAACTTCCATCCAGATTAAGGAAAGGAAAATAAAAGCTGTTTTTTTCACTGAAATAGAGAAACATCTGTAAACTGCTCAGCATCACTACATGACAAATCGACTTTGAGCATCACCTTTATATTCTCAAGCTCATTAACCTCAAACTGTATAATCCATTATTATCCAAATATATATATATATATGTATGTTCTGTATTGTTTTTCGTTGTGATGCGATAAAATCACAATTCATTCATTCATTTTCTACCGCTTTATCCGATCTCTCGGGTCACGGGGAGCCTGTGCCTATCTCAGGCGTCTATGGGCATGAAGGCAGGATACACCCTGGATGGAATGCCAACCCATCGCAGGACACACACACACACACACACATTCACACACACATTCATACACTAGGGACAATTTTTCCAAGGTGCCAATCAACCTACCGTGCATGTTTTTGGACCGGGAGGAAAAACCGGAGAACCCGGAGAAAAACCCCCTGAGGCACGGGGAGAACATGCAAACTCCACACACACATGGCCGAAACGGGAATCGAACCCGGACCCTGGCGGTGTGAGGCGAACGTGCTAACCACTACGCCACCGTGCCCCCCTAAAATCACAATATTATTGCAAATAAGATTGAACAGATCGATAAGACTGAATTCTGTATTACCATGCATTTCGCTTTTTTTTTTTTTTGACGTTACAATATTATGAAGTTTAATAATGTAACACGATGTACAAGTCTCATCATTTTTGTGCACCTTTAGGAGCAGTAAAGTATTTTCCTCTGTTTCAGTGTAGATGGAAGAGAACTATAAACATGCCGTACACTCAGCATTATGAAGTATGCTTGGTTTGAAAATTGCAGATATTCATTTTAAGGAGGATTTCATCTTTTAGAAAATAAAAGAATGTATTTCATAAAATAATAAGTAAAAGAATGAGTTTTTTTTTTCTTTCTAAATCTCAGGAAATCTTTTTTTGTTTTCCAGTTAGAAAGCCATCCTTTATTTACCTATAAATACATTTGGGGTGTAAAAAGTATACAGAAATAAAGTGTATAAATTGACAAGATTTTTTTTTAAACTATTTTTTCTTTTTAAACTAATACATCCTATATTCATCTTCTACCCCTTTATCCGATCTTCCCTCGGGTCACGGGGAGTCTGTGCCTATCTCAGGCGTCTATGGGCATTAAAGGCAGGATACACCCTGGATGGAATGCCAACCCATCACAGGGCACACACACACTCACATACACACACACACACATTCATACACTTAGGGACAATTTTCCAAGGTGCCAATCAACCTACCGTGCATGTTTTTGGACCGGGAGGAAACCGGAGAACCCGGAGAAAAACCCCCTGAGGCACGGGGAGAACATGCAAACTCCACACACACATGAGATGGCAATCGAACCCGGACCCTGGCGGTGTGAGGCGAACGTGCTAACCACTAAGCCACCGTGCCCCTACATCCGTACATCCTATATATCACTCTTAAATCATTCTGAGAATTCATTTGGCTATAAATGCTACAGTGCATGCTTTTTAAAAACGCAACAGCCCTTTTACAAGACCACAACCGATGTGATGATGATGATCTTATATGATATATATATATATATATATATATATATATACAATACGTGTAGCACTTTTACACACATGCGTCATAGTGTTATCACTTGCATCTCTTCTTTCAGTAATGCAAATGTCAAATGCATGCGCTTGTGGTGCAGCTCATCCTCAACAAACACTGCTTTCTTTACTTTAACGCCTGCTTCCTCTGTTCGTTCGAAATGTGTTTGTAGAGCTAAACAGAGGAAAGCAGTGTTTGTTGAGGATGAGCTGCACCACAAGCGCATGCATTTGACATTTGCATTACTGAAAGAAGAGATACAAGTGATTACACTATGACGCATGTGTGTAAAAGTGCTACACGTATTTATTTATATATAAAGATATATATATATATATATATATAAAAAAAGCCTTCAGCAATGTGCTTCACTAAAGATAATAAAGTCACTTAGAAATCAAGATCAAATGTGCAAATTAGTAGGACCAAACGACAGGTATATAAAATTAATGTCATACTGTCACATAATTTTGAGCGCATGCACACACACACACACGCACACACATATATGCAAGCAAGCACATACAAATACACATATCATCCACTAAAAAAAAAAGAAAAAGGATGTGGTCAGGAAGTTCTACTGAAGAAAAGTCGTGAGTCTTAGACTCTGTAGCACATGTAGTATATCTGGGTTATCTTTATTTTGCAATCACATAAAGTTCAGCAGATATCTTGTGGCAAGATTCTATCTTGCGTCTATGCTTCTAAATCCAAGCTCTGTTTTCTTTCATGTTTATTTCACAGGAAATCCTTTTAAAATGCAGTACACTTTTTTATTATTATTATTATTCACTAATAACTATTATCAGAACTTTTTTTCTTTTTCCAAAAGCTGGACATGCATGCCTGCGCACAAAGAAAACACAGTCGAATGGACAAACAGAAGGGGGTCATTCATCCCTCCCCCCCCCTGTATTTTCACTTAAATATAGATTCAATTAAATTGGATTATTTTAGAGGTTCCAATAAACATTTGAATGGATAAAATCATATTCGAGAAATGAAACACTTTAGGAAAGGCATTCCTCCCACAGTGGAAAAAGCTGTCTCATGTACAGTATGTGTATTTTATATATATCCATTTATTCTGCTGCTAAATTCAATGCAGAGTCTGCACGAGCTGGTTTGAAGCATTATAAATACTCTCATCGCTCACCGAATGACTTTAGGGTAAACAGAATATGGTGAGTGAATGCTGTATCAGTGCGAGATGGGAAAATCATAGTAACATAAAGGGTAGCTGTGGCTGGAGGTGGAGGAAACACTGATGTGTGCTCAGCTGTAATCTTGTCGCATGTTCGCTCGGAAGATGTGATGCTAAAATGCTCAGTTCAAAGCCAAGATACGAAAGCGCATACACAGTCACAAAGAGATAATGATGTGTCAGTAGCAAACGAGTTGATTCTGTATGCTAGATTAGGTGCATCGAATTTGCATGCACAATATAATACTAGACTTCTTATTCTGTGTTCAGTACAATTAGATTTGTTTTGTTTGTTTTTTTTTCATTCATTCATTCATCTTCTACCGCTTTATCCGATCTTCCCTCGGGTCACGGGGAGCCTGTGCCTATCACAGGCATCTATGGGCATTAAGGCAGGATACACCCTGCCTTACACTCTCACAGTCACACACACACATTCATACACTAGGGACAATTTTCAACCTACCGTGCATGTTTTTGGACCGGGAGGAAACCGGAGAACCCGGAGAAAAAAACCCTGAGGCACGGGGAGAACATGCAAACTCCACACACACATGGCCGAGACGGGAATCGAACCCGGACCCTGGCGGTGTGAGGCGAATGTGCTAACCACTAAGCCACCGTGCCTCTCGTTTGTTTTTTTTTTTGTTTTTTTTTTTTTAAATTATTGTTGTATTTATCTGTGTTGGGAAGGTTATTTTGTTAATGTAATAGGTTACAGATGACAAATGACCCTATTTAAAATGTAATAAGAAGTGTAACTTTTCAATGACTTTATAAAAGTAAAACAACCGATTACTTTTTGATTACTTTCTTTTGTCCACTAGGTGGCGCTCGGAAAAAGTGGAATATATTTTAGAACCTGAGCTGCACAGAATTTGTAATCTTCAACATTTTCTAAAGTGAATGTAATTTCATTATTTTTTTCGCTGTAACTTTAACGAATTACTGTTACTTTTATTTTGTAATTAAATCAAATTATTTAAATAAAGCTCGTTACTCCCAACACTGGTAGTTATTCATTTTCAATCTTTACCTGTATTTGTTCCTACCAATGTTGTGACTTGCGAATAAAAAGGGTCAAAAATATATTTTAAAGAATCAAATAATTTGGCCGCAGGACAGGAACAAACATCACAAACATCACGGAAATGCTAATCTGTTTTAGCTACAGTGCTGTGCACCGGTTTTAGGCAGGTGTGAAAAATGCTGTAAACAAAGAATGCTTCCAGAAACATAAATAATGATTATTTATTTTTATCAATTTACAAAATGCAATGTGAGCGAACAAAAGAAAAATCTAAATTAGTGTGGTACCTTTAGAGCAGGGGTGTCAAACCCATTCCTGGAGGGCCGCAGCCCTGCGGTGTTTTGTTCCAACCCTGCTCCAATATACAGCACACATAAGAAGGGGAGAGTTGTTTTAGCTATTATTTGAAGTAGTGGAAGTGATAACACACCCAACACATAGTACCACACACAGTCCTGATCTCTACATCATGGATAGTAAAAACACACTTTGGAGTGTGTGTGGGATTGGGTTGTGTATATTGGAGCAAAACACTGCAAGGCTACATGAAGAGACAGAAGGATGTGAGAACGTCTCCATCCACAGAAGATCTGTGTTTACTTCTCCAAGATGGAACAAACAACCAGCCGAGTTCCTTCATAAACACTGTGTGCAAGTGTACCTAGAAGTGTTACTGCTGTTTTGAAGGTAAAGTGTGTTCACAATAAATATTGACTTCATTTCCATTTTTCTTCATTCACTGCATTTCATTCATTGATGAAAGGAAATAATGAACACTCCCATTTTTTAAAGCATTCTTTGTTTACAGCATTTTTTCCACACTTGCCTAAAACTTTTTGTACAGTACTGTATATTAGAACCTTAGAAAGTTTCTAATGTGTGAAAAATGACCATCAGTGAAACATAGTCTGAGGAAAACATGCCTTGTTATGACACAATCGATGGTCTCTCTGATCGACAAGGGACTTCCATCCCGCCATGACGGATGAAACTAATTTGCCTTCCTCCTCATGAATTCATTCATTCATCTTCTACTGCTTTATTATCCGATCTTCCCTCGGGTCACGGGGAGTCTGTGTCTATCTCAGGCGTCTATGGGCATTAAGGCAGGATACACCCTGGATGGAATGCCAACCCATCGCAGGGCACACACACACACATTCACACACTATGGGACAATTTTTCCAAGGTGCCAATCAACCTACTACCGTGCATGTTTTTGGACCAGGAGGAAACCGGAGGACCCGGAGAAAAACTCCCCTAAGGCACGGGGAGAACATGCACAAAACTCCACACACACATGGCCGAGACGGGAATCGAACTCTCGACCCTGGAGGTGTGAGGCGACCCGTTTACTAACCACTAAGCCACCAGTGCCTTATTATTATTATTATTATTATTATTATTATTATTATTATTATTATTATTATAAAACAACAGAGACCATATGATTTGAGAGCATGAGTAGACGGTGTCAATACACTGCAAAAGATAAGCACTTGCATTAATATCTAGTTCTTATACATAAACAGATAACGAATGGGAATCCTAAGTGCATGTTTGATGTTCTGAGAATCAGAATAATGGAACTAAAATAAGTTGAACAAAGTAAAAAGAACAAAGGGACACGTTTCCAATGTATTTATTCTTTGCCGGTATTAATTTGGCACAGTTAAGCGTCTCTGGCTACTTTGCGAGCAAGTCGCTCATGATGGAGGCACGAAGAGACGAGAATCGTTCCGAGTCACCCCTCATAACACTGTGGATCCAAGGCAGGTAGGATGAGATCTTTATGAAAACAGTGTCCTGCTCTCTAGTGCACGCCTCGTCGTCGGAAAGGATTCCAGCAGCATAGACTTTCTTGGTGTCGCGGTTAAGGACGGCCAAAGCTCCACCTGCATCTCCATAGCACACGTTCTCCTGGAATTCAGTACGGGTCGTCATGAAATGACGGCCATTTGCAGCGCTAGGTATTATTGGAACGGAGAGGAACTTGAGCCGGTCAGAAAAACTGAGAAGCGGGCCCCAACCCCAACCAGCAATGACACCCTTTTGTCCACCTCTCTCTTCCAGGTTGTCATTTGCTTCAGGCAGAGGAATGGGGAATACGGTGTCACTGAAGATCACTGGCTCCTTCAGCTGGATCAGCGCCAGGTCATTGTCTATGTCTGAGGCGTTTTGGAAATCCGGATGTAAATACACCTGTGGTGAATGGGAATAAGATGTTTGGAAAATGTAGGAAATATTTAGGATATGTAGGAAAACCTTTCAGATGCAAAAGTGTGTGTAATTGCTATCAAAATGAATATTTATGGTGGGGCACGGTGGTTTAGTGGTTAGCACGTTCGCCTCACACCTCCAGGGTCCGTCTCGGCCATGTGTGTGTGGAGTTTGCATGTTCTCCCTCTGGGGGGTTTTCTCCGGGTTCTCCGGTTTCCTCCCGGTCCAAAAACATGCACGGTAGGTTGATTGACACCTTGGAAAAATTGTCCCTAGTGTATGAATGTGTGTGTGTGTGTGTGTGTACCATGCGATGTATCCTGCCTTGATGCCCATAGACGCCTGAGATAGGCACAGGCTCCCCGTGACCCGAGGGAAGATCGGATATAGCGGTAGAATCTATGAATATAATATATAGAATTAATTAATTAATTAATATTTATGCCAAAAGGCTTGGAAAGTCATCAACACACCAGGCTAGCAACATGTGTGACTGATTCACTGGTACATTACATTACATCTTGACAGATGCCCTTATCCCGGTTTGGTGGTGGTGGTGGTGGGATTCGAACCTGTGATCTTCCAGTCCAGAGGTCAGTGCCTTAGACACTGAGCTACCACCTTCCCAATGGGTTTAAACTGGTATTACTGTTTAAAAAGAGAAAAAACAAACATTCACCTTCTCCACTGCCACCTCCATGGAGGCATTAGCTTTGGAACGCTGGACGACACCCAGGTAGACTTTTGGGATAAGGGGCTCTTTTCCTCTGGTGTCTTTTTGTGTCTTCCTCACAAACAGATTCCTGCCAGCAGTCAGAATCCACCGTGGGTCGATCAGAGCTCCTCCGCCGATACCTCCATCCACCTTGCTGTCGCTGAGGTACACCAAGGCATGCCAAGGAACATGGCCAGGTGTGAGGAGACCACCAACCATACGCCTGGTCCTCAAGGCCACATCGGCATTCCCTGTAGGCGAGGCAGTATCAAAAACAGGTTTAGTAAACGAGCATGGCTAGTTTTTGTCAATAGTGAGTGGCGAGTCAACAGTTTATAAAAGTAAAAAAAAAAAAAACATGACATATTGGCTCAAATAGTAATGACCAAAATGGTGGCATTTCAATCCTCAAAACAACCAACTTGCCAATGTTTGGTTCTTTGAGGCAGACCCTTAACTGCTTCTACTTTAGAGACGCTGTATAAACTCTATTTCCAAGTACCTAACAAGCTATAATCTACCTATAACTCTGTTCGGGAGGCAGACACACAATCTGTCAAGTTTAAATCTAGATTAAAGACCATCTCTTTAACCTGTCTTACACAGAACACATTGATATATTTATAATATTCGTTAAAGTAGGGGGCATGGTGGCTTAGTGTTTAGCACATTCGCCTCACACCGACAGGGTCCGGGTTCGATTCCCGTCTTGGCCATGTGTGTGTGTGGATGTTTGCGTGTTCTCCCCGTGCCTCAGGGGATTTTTCTCTGGGTTCTCCGGTTTCCTCCTGGTCCAAAAACATGCACGGTAGGTTGATTGGCACCTTGGAAAATTGTCCCTAGTGTATGAATGTGTGTGTGAATGTGAGTGTGTGTGTGTGTCCTGTGATGGGTTGGCATTCCATCCAGGGTGTATCCTGCTTTAATGCCCATAGACTCCTGAGATAGGCACAGACTCCCCGTGACCCGAGGGAAGATCGGATAAAGCGGTAGAAGATGAATGAATGAAATCCGTTTGTTAGGCTGCATTAATTAGTTCAACCGGAACCGGGAACATTTCCCATAACACCTTACATCCCAAAATAAATGGCATCTTCACTTATATTATTCTGTTTTCTGTTTATTCCGAGGTCATTATCATCACCACTCAGATCCAGTCTGTATCCTGATCACATGATCACTGCAGATCCCTGATCCAGTCCTTATCCAGATGATGATCAACACTGATAGACCACCATCATAAATACATTTGTGTCACTGAGTTTGTTTCTAAGTTTGTTTATGTGTGTCATTTATTATTATTATTATTATTCATTCATTCATTCATTTTCTACCACTTTATCCGATCTTCCCTCGGGACACGGGGAGCCTGTGCCTATCTCAGGCGTCTATGGGCATTAAGGCAGGATACACCCTGGATGGAATGCCAACCCATCGCAGGGCCACACACACACACACACACACATTCATACACTAGGGACAATTTTCCAAGGTGCCAATCAACCTACCGTGCATGTTTTTGGACCAGGGAGGAAAACCGGAGAACCCGGAGAAAAAAAACCCCCTGAGGCACGGGGAGAACATGCACAAACTCCACACACACATGACCGAGACGGGAATCGAACCCGGATCCCTGGCGGTGTGAGGCGAACGTGCTAACCACTACGCCACCGTGCCCCCTATTATTATTATTATTATTATTATTATTATTATTATTATTATTATTATTGCACAGCTGCTTTGACACAATCTCTATTGTTAAGTTCACTATATAAATAAAGGTGACTTTATTATAACAAAGATGTAGCGAATACTGTAAAAGCTTCAAGTGCACCGACATACAGCTTGTGCATTCAGCATTAGACAAATTACCCTTCCAAAATGCGCATTTTTAAATAGAGATAAATTAAAAATACGCCTAATGGAAACGCGTCAAAATCGCAAAAAAACACATGTATCGCAAAAAAAAAAAAAAAGTAAGAAAACAAAAAACAAAAAAAAACAAAAAGTTTTGTACGCTCGATTGAGGTCGGTTTTTTTTTTATACGATAATGGAATAATTTACAAAAATTCATTCATTCATTCATTCATCTTCTACCGCTTTATCCGATCTTCCTCGGGTCACGGGGAGTCTGTGTCTATCTCAGGCGTCTATGGGCATTAAGGCAGGATACACCCTGGATGGAATGCCAACCCATCGCAGGGCACACACACACACACACACACACACACATTCATACACTAGGGACAATTTTCCAAGGTGCCAATCAACCTACCGTGCATGTTTTTGGACCGGGGGAAACCGGAGAACCCGGGGAAAAACCCCCTGAGACACGGGGAGAACATGCAAACTCCACACACACATTCCCGAGACGGGAATCGAACCCGGACCCTGGCGGTGGGAGGCGAACGTGCTAACCACTAAACCACTGTGCCCCCTTAATTTACAAAAATGTAATAGGAAAATTTTTTTCGCAGGTCACATGATCTACCTCGCGTTGCCTTGGGCGTGATTCTGCAGGTGCTACAAGAGGCGCTATTGCACTACGCAGCTCAAAAGCTCAAAAAAAAAAAAAAACAAGTGGACACGTTCATCCGGAATCCACAGGTCCTCCGTGAAATCGCGCACTATTACCTCCCAGAACAAGCGCATACGTGGCCGCGCCCAAGTTGGGGGATCGCCTCGTTATTAATGCTTGTATAACGTGCCTATGTTTCCCGATTACTAATAAAAACACCTCATGCGTTGGTTGTGATACAAGGAAAAATGCTGATCTCCGTCTCCATTTTTTAATGACTTATCGCAAGAGGACAAATTTAAGTCGCATGATATGGTTCATGGAAACACCGTCATTACGTAACAGTTTTTAATTGACGTTTAGAAAGGTTTTGGGCAAATTTGTAATGGAAACGCGCCAAGTCACTTTTCATACAGCATGATGGTAAAATTTGGTTGCTGGAAGAGGTGTTATTGAGGCCAGCAGGGGGCGCTTTTCTTTGCTGGAAATTTTTCTATTAACTATAAGCAAATAGCAAATAAATAGAGATCCGTTTTTTAAATGATTTGTTGGTTAATAATTATTGTACCTAATGTAATTAATAATGTATCTATTTAGGATACATGAAGTGGTTTTGATTCGCACGGATGGTTCACAGTTTTGAGTCGCATCAATGGCAAACCAGTGGGACGTCTGGGTCTAATATAACGCAATGAGAATGACATATTACTGTATACTGTATATACTGTATATACTGTATATACTATATATACTGTATATCTCAGGCATCTATGGGCATTAAGGCAGGATACACCCTTGGATGGAATGCCAACCCATCACAGGACACACACACACATTCACACACACATTCGTACACTAGGGACAATTTTCCAAGGTGCCAATCAACCTACCGTGCATGTTTTTGGACCGGGAGAGGAAACCGGAGATCCCGGAGAAAAACCCCCTGAGGCACGGGGAGAACATGCAAACATCCACACACACATGGCCGAAGACGGGAATCGAACCCGGACCCTGGAGGTGTGAGGTGAACGTGCTAAACACTAAACCACTGTGCCTCTCTGAGGTGCATTATTTCCTAAAATTTGTTTTTACGATGATCACTTTGGAAAATATTTGCAAATAGCCAATATTATAATATTATTTGCAAATGTTAATATTAATATTTATAATAATAATATTTGCAAATACTCTATGCCACAATCATTTCTGAGCAATTTCATAATGTTATTTTGAAGGACATGTGCTTATTATTCTTTTAAACTATGTTATGTAAAAAAAAAAACCTCCATCATCAGAAAATAAACTACGCACTAGAATGCAAAAGTCCTTCAGAGTGTTAAATAATAAAACGCCATATCAACCATTAAATACATTAACAGTCTGCTATAAAAGGTACACACAATACTGCAAACTGAACGTTAGAAATCAGAACATGATCATAATCCGGAGATTCGTCTCGCAGCTAAAATATTTCACTGGTTCAACTTAATATTTAATATTGATATGTTAATCATACTTGCAATATGCTCGTCTGTCCCGTCCGGCACATACGCTTCTAGTACACAGATTAATAAAGCAAAGAGGAAAACTGCTACAGACGACCTGTGGAGAACAACAGACCACATAAACACTACGTTTAGCTTTTTGGTAGAATTTACTTTTTTTCCTGCAATACGCAGATAAACTCTCCGGACATTATTATTATTATTATTATTATTATTATTATTATTATTATTATTATTATTATTATTTCAGGAATAAGGTTTTAAATGAGGAAAAATAGGGACTTACCTCTTCATGATCTTTTCTTTCAGAGTTGCTCGTGTATAATCAGGACTAACCTATTGAATTGTGATTGTACATACTATATTTATACCTGCTGTCCTACACGTCTTCATGTCAAATAAGCAAATGATGATTCAGAAAATCGCTGAAGATCAAGATTTATTGCGTAATAATACAAAATACCCTGCAATGACCCTTTGTCCTGCAAAATACACAAACATGACACAAGTTATCAGGGTGTTTACACAATTGAGTTTTTTGACATTTTGACATAGTTATTGACATTATATTCTTATATATGTTTTGAAAGTTTAAAGTCACATATGCATATATATATATATATATATATATATATATATATATATATATATATATATATATATATATAGTTTTATTTGTCACATATACATTAGAGCACAGTGAAATTCTTTCTTCGCATATCCCAGCTTCTTTTGGAAGCTGGTGTCAGAGAGCAGGGTCAGCCATGATACTGCGTCCCTGGAGCACAGAGGGTTAAGGACTTAAAAGTTCCCGATTGGTCAGAAATGAATGGAATGAGAAAGAAACAAATTCCAGGAAGTCTCTTATTATGAGAAATAGCTGTTCTTTCAAAACAAATACTAGAATTATAATGTCAAAAAGTATTGTTTTGTTTTTTCATTCATTCATTCATCTTCTACCGCTTTATCCCATCTTCCCTCGGGTCACGGGGAGTCTGTGCCTATCTCAGGCGTCTATGGGCATTAAGGCAGGATACACCCTGGATGGAATGCCAAATCATCACAGGACACACACACACACACACACACACACACACACATTCATACACTAGGGACAATTTTCCAAGGTGCCAATCAACCTACCGTGCATGTTTTTGGACCGGGGAAGAAACCGGAGAAAAACCCCCTGAGGCACGAGGAGAACATGCAAACTCCACACACACCATGGCCGAGACGGGAATCGAACCCGGACCCTGGCGGTGTGAGGCGAACGTGCTAACCACTAAACCACCGTGTCCCCATTGTTTTTTTTTTTGTTGTTTTTTTTTGTAAATGATCATTAAATAATTTTACATCCAAATGATGATTTCACAGGATATTAGTCAGAGACAGAGAGAGAGAGTGAGAGTGTGTGTGTGTGTGTGTCAGAGTGTCAACAGATATGATAAATCCAGGGTTTTTCCCCCTGCTGTGGAAAATGTGTAGATCAAAGTTCACAGATTAGTGTGCAGAGAACAAATGAGTAACGAGTCTCATTTTATACCCAATATAAACGAATTTCCCTGAATATATGGACTGTTGTGCTTACATGTGCCCACTTGTTTTTCTCCCCCCACCCTATTTTTTGACAATATATTCCTATATATGTTTTTAAAGTACATATACTTCTCATAATGAGAGACTTCCTGTAATGTGAAAACTATTTATGAGCTGCCTTTTTAAAGGCTTTATTTGCATTTAAAGATTTCCTTCGAATCTATATAGCATATTTATGCACATATAACAATGTATGGCATTTATTGGGAGGAAGGAAACGTTAGGGAAAAAAACCCACAACAACAAGTACTTCCCATCAACCACTGCACCTTTTAATGATTGTAATACGCATTAAATAGAGCTGTAGTACCAAGTCACGCCATACATCTCACAAATTTGTCTTTCAAGATCATTCTTTGTGTGGTCTCATGATTATCAGGTAGGCAGACGCTTCACTGATTCAGTAATGCTCCGTCTGAATGGATAGTTATAAAAAACATCTTAATATGCAGAAATTCAGTATAAAGGGCCGTTGATCGCCATTGCTGTGGACACAATAAATGCCTGTACTGAATAAAGAAACCAGGGGAGAACTATTGCAGCGCCAGACATGTATTCTACTGCGGCTCCAACCGTGACCCACATAAGAAACATCAATAATAAACTTGCAATATTATTTAGGAAAACTGCAGTATTTTACTCACCAACAAATCGGATTATTTGTAAACAAAATCCATCCTCCTCTCTTTCCTCAAAAGCAGTTGCTAACGTGAAAGAGGCGGAGAAATCCTCTTCCTGCTTGTGACTTCGGAGTCGTCCAAACTTTCTTAACAATGTCCGGCTTTTCTTGAAAAGTCCGACTTGAAAATGGCCTTAAAAGTAAATCTGCCACTTAATGTGTTTTTTCTTCTCCTTCAGCCATTAGGGGGCGACAAAAATAGCTCAATTGGACCCAATAGAGACTATCCAATTAACGGCTCTGAATACGGTGGCGTCATACGCCTGCTAGAGGGCGCTGGTGACACCAACTCAAAATCTGATTGGTTGAAGCAGCAGTTTCATCAACGTTTATTCTGTGTTAGAGGTGCTGCAGAATGGATTGTGAAGGCCTCCTGGAAGACTTCTCTGACTTTGACTCTGCCTGGCAACAAATGATGGCTGAAATGTGATTGGTGTAAATGCCATACTGGGTCGCGGGGGCAGCAGTCTGAGCAGAGATGCCCAGACTTCCCTCACTCCAGCCACCGGGGGGACACCGAGGCGTTGCCAGGACAGTCGAGAGACATAGTCCTTCCAACGTGTTCTGGGTCTTCCTCGAGGCCTTTTCCCGGTGGGACATGCCCGAAACACCTCCCCTGGGAGGCACCCAGGAGGCATCCGAAAAAGATGCCCAAGTCACGCCAGCTGGCCCCTCTCGATGTGGAGGAGCAGCGGATCTACTCCGAGCTCCTCCCGAGTGACTGAATTTCTCACCCTATCTCTAAGGGAGCGCCCAGCCACCCTGCGAAGGAAGCTCATTTCGGCCGCCTGTATCCGGGATCTTGCCCTTTCGGTCATGACCCAAAGCTCATGGCCATAGGTGAGAGTAGGAACGTAGATCGACCAGTAAATTGAGAGCTTTGCCTTTTGGCTCAGCTCCCTCTTCACTACGACGGACCGGTACATCGACCGCATTACTGCAGAGGCTGCACCGATCCGCCTGTCGATCTCCCGTTCCATCCTCCCCTCACTCGTGAACA
Source organism: Kryptopterus vitreolus (assembly GCA_030449085.1). Lineage (NCBI taxonomy): Eukaryota > Metazoa > Chordata > Actinopteri > Siluriformes > Siluridae > Kryptopterus > Kryptopterus vitreolus. The sequence goes on from JACRUU010000023.1 coordinate 13,226,695, forward strand.
AGACCCCAAGATACTTGAACTCCTCCACTTGGGGAAGGAGCTCTCCACCAACCTGAAGTGGGCTAACCACCTTTTTGCGGCTAAGGACCATGGCCTCGGACTTGGAGGTGCTGATCTTCATCCCAGCTGCTTCTTCACACTCGGCTGCAAACCTTCCCAGTTCATGCTGAAGGTCTTGGCCTGATGGAGCCAACAGGACAACATCATCTGCAAAAAGCAGAGACGAGATCCTGTGGTCCCCAAACCAGACTCCCTCCAGCCCCTGGCTGCTCCTAGAAATTCTGTCCATAAAAATAATGAACAGAACCGGTGACAAAGGGCAGCCTTGCCGGAGTCCAACATGCACCGGAAACAGGTCTGACTTACTGCCGGCAATGCGAACCAAACTCCTGCTCCGTGCATACAGAGACCGAGCAGCCCTCAACAGAGGGCCTCGGACCCCATACTCCCGGAGCACCCCCCACAGAGTGCAGCGAGGGACACGGTCGAATGCCTTCTCCAAATCCACAAAGCACATGTGGACCTGGTTGGGCAAACTCCCATGATCCCTCCATCACCCTGTAGAGGGTATAGAGATGGTCCAGATGGTCCGCTGTGAAAACCGATTCCTCCTGAATCCGGGGTTCGACTAAAGGCCGAATTCTCCTCTCCAGTACCCTGGCATAGACTTTTTCCCAGGAAGGCTGAGGAGTGTGATCCCCCTATAGTTGGAGCACACCCTCCGGTCCCCTTTCTTAAAAAGAGGAACCACCACCCCGGTCTGCCAATCCAGAGGCACCGTCCCCAGCTGCCACGCGATGTTGCAGAGGCGTGTCAGCCAAGACAGCCCCACAACATCCAGAGACTTCAGGTACTCAGGGCCGATCTCATCCACCCCCGCTGCTCTGCCACCGAGAAGCTTCTCAACTACCTCGGTGACTTCAGCTTGGGTGATAGATGACGCCACCTCTGAGCCCATGGCCTCTGCTTCCTCATCGGAAGGCATGACTCCGGGGTTGAGGAGCTCCTCAAAGTATTCCTTCCACCGTCCGATGATGTCCCCAGTTGAAATCATCAGATCCCCACCTCCACTGTAGACAGTTTTGGCAGGGCACTGCTTCCCCCTTCTGATATGCCGGACGGTTTGCCAGAACTTCTTTGAGGCCGACCGATAGTCCCTCTCAATTGCCCTCCCATGCCCGAGATTTTGCAGCCCGCTTTGCCTGACGGTACCCATCAGCTGTCTCTCAGGGGTCCCAAGAGCCAACCAGGCTCGGAAGGACTCCTTCTTCAGCTTGACGGCATCCCTTACTTCCGGAGACCACCACCGGGTTCGGGGATTACCGCCACGACAGGCACCTGAGACCTTACGGCCGCAGCTCAGAATGGCTGCATCGACAATGGAGGTGGAGAACATGGTCCACTCAGACACAATGTCTCCAACCTCCCTCGGGATCTGGTTAAAGTTCTGCTGGAGGTGGGAGTTACGGGGGGTTCATCTAGGCGTTCCCAGCACACCCTCACAATACGTTTGGGTCTGCAGAGTCTGTCCAGCTTCCTTCCCCGCCATTGGATCCAACTCACCACCAGATGGTGATCAGTTGACAGCTCCACCCCTCTCTTCACCCGAGTGTCCAAAGGCCTCCGCCTTCGACCACTGCCCGAACCACATTGCACCGGTCCCTTATGAGCCTTCCTACAGGTGGTGGGCCCACGGGAAGGTGTCCCCACATCGCTCATTCGGGCTGAGCCCGGCCGGGCCCCATGGGTGGAGGCCTGACCACTAGGCGCTCGCTTTCGAGCCCCAGCCCTGGGCCTGGCTCCAGGGAGGGGCCCCGGCTGCGCAATACCGGGCGACGTTACAGTCCTTGATTTCGTTTTCTTCATAAGGTAGCTGGAACCGCTCTTCGTCTGAGCCGTCCCCTAGGACCTGTTTGCCTTGGGAGACCCTACCAGGGGCATCTTGCCCCTGACAACATAGCTCCTAGGATCATCCGGTTACTCAAACCCCTCCACCACGTTAAGGTGGCGGTTCAAGGAGGATATTAATGCTTTAATATTAAAATACATGTCTGGAAGCTGCACAAGCATCGGAAAAGCAATGACATTTGCATATGGCGGACATGAAAGGAAATGAATAGCCCTGACGGCCCACCACTGCTTAAACTTAAATTGTATAAAGTCTCATTCTGATTATTGATTATTAATGAAATTGTGGTTTCTGAAAAGGTTTTTTTTAATCAACAGTCATTAACTATGAAGTCCGCACCTATTTCCGTAGCACGGAAATCTTGATAAGTACATGTTAGCATCTTGTATATCTAATTTTTGTCCCCTTTTTTGACCTGAACAACAACCTAGAAGCAACAATGTCCATAAAATGTTGATATTTAATTCTTATTAAATATCTTATTAAATGGCCTTATCAGGGAGAAACGTCCCTGATACGACTAGGTCAGTAATGGATTTCTGAAATTACATTCAATGAGGAATCAGGAACTCGAAAACTTAGGAGGAAAAGTAGGACAGGTCTTCACCAACATATAGCGTTCGTTTGGAAACCGTAAGGCGTATGGAGCGGATGACTTCCGCGGTGAGCTGGAATCGCCAGATTAGAGAATTGTCTTTGACCAGGAATCACGAACATCTGAAATAGAGTAGGTCTATTGTCCAATGAGACCAGACAAGGAGTGCAAGGGAGAGTGAGCTTTTAAAGAGAGAGGAGCAGGCAGTGAGTGATTGGGCTCAGGTGGAAGTAATTCGAAGGAGGAGGGATAATGAAGTCGGGGGGGAACCGTCGCGATATTTCAATAGGAAGTCATTGTTGTGTCTCCACCACTTTTTTTCTTTCGGTAGAAAGAAATAGAAAGTGTTTTTCGCGTTTCCGTGACAGCGATTGAGTTGCGCTTCCCTTGGATGCATTCGAAATGTATTTGCATGGCATGTGCTTGGCATAATGCTAAGGATCCTATGTGTGCATGAGCCATGCCGCTATTACAGATACTAAACCTCTAATAAAGTTGTTGGTGTCTTTTTTCATGACCTCATGTGTTTGAACCTTATCTTTGTCAGATCGTCAAAATTGGGCCTTTCTCAAAATTGCCATATTCAACAAAGCAGGCAGCTGACACTTAGAAATCGTCCGTTTATCTCAGCAAGGTCATTCCGCAATGTTTGCACAAAGCTGCCTCAGTTTGTTTGGAATTGTAACTGTATGTCGCTATAGTTACAGTTGTTTATGAGGCACCCCATTAATATTAATATGTGTGATCGTTGTTTTAAACATACTTTGATACAATACTCAAACATATGAGTATTTTAACAGGACAATTTCATTCATTCATTCATCTTCTACCGCTTTATCCGATCTTCTCTCGGGTTACGGGGAGTCTGTGCCTATCTCAGGCGTCTATGGGCATCTATGGGCCAGGATACACCCTACCCCTGGGGTTGGGTGATGGAATTTTCCCTGGATGGAATTTTCACCGTGGATTGGAAACCAATGCCAACCTACCGTATTTCCTAGCCGTGATTCCCTTTATCACTCCGTTTTTTTTGTACCGGGGAGGGGGGGATTTTTTGGATGAAACCGGAACCGGGGGGGGGTGTTACTCAAACCGGAGAAAACCGGACCGGAAAAAAAGACAAAGTGAGGAGGAATTAATGATAAAAGATGCCTGGAGAAAAAATACGGGACCTGAAAAAATAATATTTAGAACATGACACAAAAAAAAAAATGCAATCACACACACAAAAAAAAAGAAACAGAAAAAAATCCACACACACACATTGGGGGTGCCGAGACGGGAAGGGCAATCGAACCCATGGACACCTGGGAAAAAAAAAATGGTTTTCCAAGGTGCCCAATCAAACCTACCGTGCATGTTTTTTGGACCGGGGGGAAACGGAGAACCCGGAGAAAAACCCTGAGGCACGGGGAGAACATGCACAAACTCCACACACACATTGGCCGAGACGGGAATCGAACCCGGACCCTGGTGGTGTGAGGCGAACATGCTAACCACTAAGCCACTGTGCCCCCTAAAGACAATTTATAAATAGTATTTGATGTAGCATTGTCACATCCAGCTACAGATGCAGACTTTATTTATTCTTATTTTTTTAGATCTTTGTAAGGGTTTTTCTGTTTATTTTTGGATTTTTTGGATCATCTTCCAAGTTTTAACCTTTTATTTTTGTTTTGATTAAATAACTATTTACTCCAAGGAAATCCTTGATCAGAAAATGATCAGGAGTGAAACAAATGCTCTTGTTGCTCTTGTTTTATTTTAATGAATGATGAAATGATGCCTTATACTAACTAATTCTTTGTTTAATTCCAGACCAATTACCTGCTGTAATAAATGCTTAATATTTATTTTTTCATTTCAGACATACTTTGATATTTTCTTTCACAGTACAAGCAGCTTCTAATGATTACACAAGCACAAATGCAATTCATTCATTCATTCATCTTCTACCGCTTTATCCGATCTTCCCTCGGGTCACGGGGAGTCTGTGTCTCTCAGGCGTCTATGGGCATTAAGGCAGGATACACCCTGGATGGAATGCCAACCCATCGCAGGACACACACACACACACATTCATACACCAGGGACAATTTTCCAAGGTGCCAATCAACCTACCGTGCATGTTTTTGGACCGGTAGGAAACCGGAGAACCCGGAGAAAAACCCCCTGAGGAACGGGGAGAACATGCACAAACTCCACACACACATGGCCGAGACAAGAATCTAACCCGGACCCTGGCAGTGTCAGGCGAACGTGCTAACCACTAAGTCACCGTGCCCTCCAGCTGTAATTATTAATGTTATTTATTTCGTAGTAAATACCAGCATGTATGTGCATCTTATTGCTCAAAGTCTGTACTGTCATCTACTTATCAATATACAGTAGCCCACATGGGCTAAGGAACTTGCGCTTGCATGTTAATGAAATGTAAACCATGGCGAAGGATGTGGTGCGTGTATTTCGGTTGACAAAATAAATATAGCCCATCTATTGAAATCTCCAGTGGAGATTCAATCAGAGACGGATATTCAGTGAACTTAAAAATAAAAAAATCCATGCTGTTCTCAAGCAGCCACTGATAAGCAGAAGAAATGGATGCCTGTGTAACATTGTTCCATGCTGAGTAAGTCAGACAGCTTAATGTGTTTTTATTTCGGTTGAAATGTGTTGGATAGAAGGATAAATGTTGGTTTTTACTGTACAAATGTCCACTTTTTTGTTCAGCAGAGGAGGTCAGAATGTTTTAGGTATTTTATTTGTTATATTTGAGTTTAGTCTGTTTTTTTTTGTTGTTTTTTTTTACCATTTAGGTGCTTAAGTCAATATTATATTGTTACTGACCTACCTGTGCCTTCTTGCCTTATTGTACTCAGTTCATTATTCACCTCTGTATTTCACTGTCTATAATGAGATTGTTCTATAATGATATGCATTTTTAAAAGCAACTATATGCCAGACTGTGTATTCTACATATGCTACATTCATTCATTCATTCATTCATCTTCTACCGCTATATCCGATCTTCCTCGGGTCACGGGGAGCCTGTGCCTATCTCAGGCGTCTATGGGCATTAAGGCAGGATACACCCTGGATGGAATGCCAACCCATCGCAGGGCACACACACACACACACACGCACACATTCATACACTAGGGACAATTTTCCAAGGTGCCAATCAACCTACCGTGCATGTTTTTGGACCAGGGGAAACCGGAGAACCCGGGGAAAAAAAAAACCCCCTGAGGCACGGGGAGAACATGCAAACTCCACACACACATGGCCGAGACGGGAATTGAACCCGGACCCTGGCGGTGTGAGGCGAACGTGCTAACCACTAAGCCACCGCGCCCCCCCATATGCTACATATATAGTTTTATTTGTAGAGCGCTTTTTACCGTTGTCATTGTCACAAAACAGCTTTACACAATGCCCTTAATTATAGTGTGTGGGGAATGAAAGCGGGTTGTCCCTGATTGTTCTTTGTTGAGGAAGCCGAGGCGACGGTGGCGAGGAAAAACCTCCCTGAGAGGAACCGGACTCACCAGAGAACCCCATCCTCATTTGGCTTTTGTTTTCTTGTTTTGTTTTTTGTTTGTAAGGGCGTGTGGAGGCGTCGTCAACCGGAGGCGGGTCATCATGAGGGGTCAGACAGGTCCAGGGTGTAGAAAGGGTCGGGATCACTGGCAGCTCAGAAGTGGTACATATAGCTCAACAGAGAGAGAGAGAGAGAGAGAGAGAAAGAGAAGAAAGAAAGAACGGTTAGGCATAATCACAGTTGCAGTGTGTAGAGTGTGTGTACATTTAGTGTAGAGTGCAGGACTCGGGCAGGATTAACAATACTAAAAGGACAACCAGAGGGAAACACAGACATGAGAGCTTCCTGATATGTCAAACAAACAGTCGCTCTCTCTCACCATCACAAGCCTGAGTGATTAATGAGAGTGAGGCAGACAGAAACAAAACACACCAGATCACCATAATACTCAACATCCATGTGTCCCCCAGATCTGCTTCTGTATCTAAGGCAAAACTACTCTATGCTTGGTTAAATAAATACCTATTCAGCCGGGAGTCAAACACTGAGACTGTGTCTGATTCGCCAACGCTACTCGGGAGGGAGGGCTTTGTAAGAGAAAGCTCCGCCCCCCTCCCCCGGCTGTGGTTTTCCTAATACGAGATACTGACAGTCATCCTGCATTCTTTGATCGAAGTAGGCGTGGTGTAACGTAAGTCAAGTATTTACTTTATAGGTCATATTGTAAAATAATATTGTAAAATCAATGAGGAATTTTACTGGGCATCAATGCAGTGTGGATAACATCCTGTCTTTTTGTCCCCTTCCCCTCTAAGTATAAGTACAGTACAGGTATAGTCTTCATGTATAGTATAAGAATATATTTCAGGGCATTTATTGTCATACCATGACACACAGTTGTTACCCCTGCACATTTGCCATTTGGTACAGTTTATTGATATAGTAGATACAGTAACGGTGGGTGAATGCTGAATATACATGTGCAGGCTTTTAGGGAGATGATGAGACATAAGAGGTGCAGCATTAACTTTGTCAGGATCTGAACAACTTACGATTATGTCGGTTATAAATCTGAGCATTTGAAGGGCCTTGCTCAAGGGCCCGGGCCCATTGGTGGTAGATTGGCTTTGCTGAGATTTGCGCTCACATATTTCAGGTCAAGTTCAAGTTCTTTATTTGTTACATACATAGTTGTACAGGGATGTATAACTAGCAGTAAAATCTACTCCAACAGATGAATTTTTAAAAACAAGAAGAATAACTAGACATTTTCCTATAGAAAATGTAAGTGAGGCTTGCCGATGAAAACACGGGCGCGTCCCCTTAGAACCTAGTACGTTAAATATTTAGAGATGACTTCAAAATGCTAGCTCGTTCAGAGAGACGAGTGTTTAGACACTAAACTCACATTTTGGGTGGTTTGTCGGGAGGGGGCGGGGCCAGTGATGACGACTCCCGCTGATGTGCCGAGCGTTTAGACACATTTGTGGCCATGTGACGTCATGCAGCAGGCATATGTTCACAACCTACTCTATATCACCTACGAGTGGATATGTCAAATGTACATGTCGGGCGAACACGGGGCCGAACAGCGGAGTGGCAAATTTCCCCATTCATTCTCTATGGGGCCGGAATGTGGGGCACGGATTTCCCGAATTTCCGAACAGGTGTAGGATTCGAGAGGTATATGATCGTGATCCACTCCGGACCCCCTACGAGTGGATTTGCCATATGTGCATGTCGGAAGCTCACAGGCCGAACTGTGAGGCACGAAATTTCAACCTCATTCATTTTCTATGGGGAAAAATTCTCGCATTTTGGCCCCGGGTTCGGAATTCCACGGGGCGATTCCTTATACCGATTCGATTCTTATAAAAGTAACACACCATATCACAAAGTAACAGCACACCTCACACCATCGGGCCGCACGAAATGAGGTATGATTTGTGAGGATGGGACATTGGATAAAGCATTCAATGGGAGGTGTGGGCAAGGTAGTAAGAGAGCGAGAGAGAGAGAGAGAGAGAGGGAGGGAGGGAGGGAGGGAGGATGAGAGAGAAAAGAGAGAAATACAAAAAAAATGATATAAGGAAGGAGCAGAAATCTCTTATCTGATCAAGTTGTAAAGATGTATTTCAGTGGACGTGACGATCTCGTGTGATGTCTGTCGATCGGATCCTGGATGTAGGACAGTATAACTACTGGATTTCAAGCATCATGATCAGTGAACACTCGCATGTGTTTATCGATGGCACAAAGGAGGAGAAATATAATATTACGGTAAGAATACGATTAAACGTGCTTAAATAAAGGAATGTTTTTTATAGTTAAAGGACTTTTTAGGGTCCTTCATGGTTCTTCTCGATTATTATTATCATGGACGCAAGCGGATCGTATGCACCATGAGAAAAAGGCACATGTACTGAATTCTTCCTTCTGATTGGTCAGAAAATAAAGTTAAATTAAGTCCACTTGCAAGTATGCAGCATTTAAAGTAATATGAGATTATAGTTTTATAATTAGAGTAAATATAGTAAATATAATTAGAGTTTATATTAGGGATTTAGTGGATGCTCTACATTTAAACTATATTAAAACTACATTTAAACTATACATTACAATTATTCCTTTATATATGATTGTATATATGATTATTTGTATATATGATTATTGTATATATTATTGTATATATATGATATATGTATGTATATATATATATATATATCTGTATTGTGTATATATATATATATATATATATATATATTATATATATATATATATATAATATATGATATATATGATATATATATTATTGTATATATATCGTATATATATATATATAGTATATATATATATATATATATATATATATATATATATATATATATATATATATATATATGTATATATATATATACACATTATTGTATATATGATTATTTTTATTTATTTTTATTTTAGAACCTTAATGGTTCTTCTTGATGATTATTATCATGGACGCAAGCGGATCGTATGCACCATGAGAAAAATGCACATGTGCTGAATCTTGGACAACAATATTTGTTTACTAACGAAAAATAATATTACGGCACACTTTAATTCTTCCTTCTGATTGGTCAGAAAATAAAGTTAAATAAAGTCCACTGCAAGTATGCAGCATTTAAAGTATTATGATTACATTAGAGTTTATATTAGGGATTTAGTGGAGGCTCTACATTAAAACAGATGTTTGTTTTGATATTTATATACCACTTATGGATTCATCTATACATTAAATTATTCCTTTATATATGATTGGTAAACAATGTATCATCATAAGCTGCTTATGCATTTTTTAAGCTTGTATCAGAGTCAAAAATGTCAACAGGAGAAAAGCAGCAGAGCAAACCAAGTCCTACTGAGAGCAAGTTGACATTAGAAAATGGACTTTAATCCTGATGTTTATTAGGAAGGAGGATTAGGATTGTATTTTTAAAAAGTAGAATGAGAAAAACAAGCTCGGGTTTCCAAGAGACTTGTTATTAAT
>JACRUU010000023.1:13241265-13266265 GCA_030449085.1 Kryptopterus vitreolus
CCAGATTTATCCCAGTGCAATATTTCCTGCATTCCATCATGTGTAGAGGCATTGGAATTATATACAATACCATTACAGAATTCAACTACTGGCACGGTGGTTTAGTGGTTAGCACGTTCGCCTCACACCGCCAGGGTCCGGGTTCGATTCCCGTCTCGGCCATGTGTGTGTGTGGAGTTTGCATGTTCTCCCCGTGCCTCAGGTTTTTTTTCTCCGGGTTTTTTTCTCCGGGTTCTCCGGTTTCCTCCCCCGGTCCAAAAACATGCACTGTAGGTTGATTGGCACCTTGGAAAATTGTCCCTAGTGTGTGAATGTGTGTGTGTGTGTGTGTGTGTGTCCTGTGATGAGTTGGCATTCCATCCAGGGTGTATCCTGCCTTAATGCCCATAGACGCCTGAGATAGACTCCCCGTGACCCGAGGGAAGATCGGATAAAGCGCTAGAAGATGAATGAATGGATGAATGAATGAACTCAACTACTGTCTATCCATCAGAATCGTTGTTGTACAATGCGTCGCCGCATTTTGGCGTGTAATATCTTTGCCAATAAAACATGCTGAAGATGCATATTGTGTTAAACGAAAGACCACCAGCTTAACCCCACTGTCCCGGAAAGACTCTGAATGTTTGTGTGATATAACATTCATCCATTCATTCATTCATCTGCTACCGATATATCCGATTTTCCCTCGGGTCACGGGGAGCCTGTGCCTATTTCAGGCGTCTATGGGCATTAAGGCAGGGATACACCCTGAATGGAATTCCAACCCATCGCAGGGCACACACACTCACATACACACTCGCATTCATACGCTAGGGACAATTTTCCACGGTGCCAATCAACCTACCGTGCATGTTTTTGGACCGGGAGGAAACCGGAGAACCCGGAGAAAAACCCCCTGAAGCACGGGGAGAACATGCAAACTCCACACACACATGACCGAGACAGGAATCGAACCCGGACCCTGGCGGTGTGAGGTGAACGTGCTAACCACTAAACCACCGTGCCCCCTTATGTGATATAACATTTAATAACATATAAATACATTAGGTCTATTTCACTAGTAATTATTCAGAACCTAATCTTTAATGATGAGGAAAAAAAATGATAGTTATGTGCAGGACATCTTTATCCAGACTGAATGTATTTATCGCTGTGTTTACTCTCTGCTTACACAATAAAGTCTATGGCAACACGATAAAGCGTTTCTACGTCACCGTGTTGTAATATGTATTAAGGACGCGGGTCGATATGATACGACGGCCCAAATTCTCGGAGAAAACGTCTTTGCATTGGTTGCTCATTTTATGAATCATTTGCCTTATAAATGATATTACTGACAGAAAAACGTGTGAAGTCAAGACTGTTTAGATGAAATTGGGAATTTCTTATTAAAATTGCATCACTTTTTGCCATCTAGTGTGTAAATGAAAGGTATAAGACGTTGTGGAATATCTTTCCTTTGGGACACTTGCCAGGGTCACATTTGCTTACATTTAAATGTGAAGCTAAAATAGGGAGGAATGCTAAATATCGAAAGGTCAGGATGTTGCACGTTTGTTTCGGCAGGTTTTGAATTTTCCAAAATTGCAACTCGTAAAAGTGAAAGCGAATGACGCTTGCACTTTTGAACCCTGCGTTGTATTCCCTTTTTCACTAATTGATTCGCTTTCAGAAATCTGGACAGTTTTTTGGGGGGGGCCTTTGGGACACGTTTTAAGATAAAAGACATGTACAGTTTATTTATTTATTTATTTTTAAATATTACCAAGTTCATTTTAAACATTCATTCATTCATTCGTCTTCTACCGCTTTATCCGATCTTCCCTCGGGTCACGGGGAGCCTGTGCCTATCTCAGGCGTCTATGGGCATTAAGGCAGGATACACCCTGGATGGAATGCCAACCCATCGCAGGACACACACACACACACACACACACACACACACACACACACACACATTCACACACTAGGGACAATTTTCCAAGGTGCCAATCAACCTACCGTGCATGTTTTTGGACCGGGGGAGGAAACCGGAGAACCCGGAGAAAAAACCCCCTGAGGCACGGGGAGAACATGCACAAACTCCACACACACATGGCCGAGACGGGAATCGAACCCGGACCCTGGCGGTGTGAGGCGAACGTGCTAACCACTAAGCCACCGTGCCCCGCCCATTTCAAACAGCATCATTATTAAAGATTTTATTTTGTATAACCTAGTATACAAACCCAATATTTATGCAGTTTATATGGATGTTTATTTTCAAATGGTCCTAAAAATGTCTTCTTCATGTAAATAGATTTCAATATTTAAATAAACTCATATGTGGCATTTTTTTCCCATTTCATTTTCAAACTTTCAAACATGCTTTGAGCTCCAAACTAATAATAATAATAATAATAAAAAGATGCCTACATGAAAATTGTTGTTTTCATCTAAATTAGTAAACGTAATATATATAATATAATATAAACCCGTCTCACTAGGCATTCATAACTCTAGCTAGTGTCAGTTTAGTGCTATGGGTTACTGTTCAAGGCCCAAGCTGACCTTCAGCAAGGCTCATTAATAATAATAATAATAATAATAATAATAATAATAATCCTTTATTGGTGACACATATACATTACAGCACAGTGAAATTTTTTCTTCGCATATCCCAGCTTGTTGTTTGGTAGCTTGGGGTCAGAGCGCAGGGTCAGAGCCATGATACGGCGCCCCCTGGAGCACAGAGGGTTAAGGGTCTTGCTCGAAGGACACCAAGGGCGGCAGTTTGGCCATACCGGGGCTCAAACCCGGATCTTCCGATCAGCATCCCAGCGCCTTAGACCACTGAGCTACCCCCTAACCCTCTGCGCTCCCAAAATGCCGTGTCATTGCCGGTCCTGTAGTCCGACCCAAACTTCCTAAAATAACTAGTATAACTGAAGAAGGAAAATCTGTGTGAAAAGCCCCTCTAGGCCCCAAATCATTATATAGTGTACATTTGGTATGACTATGTGTTATAAAATATCCATACCAGTATTTATCACCAACAAGCTGCATGAATCTTCTCATTTCCTCATCGGTCACCTTAAAAATATAAATCATATAAAATATTTACATTTTATTTACCATACAAGTTTGTCAGTTTCATCACAAGCAGATTTAAAGGTTGTCTAGTGGGTTTATTAATATATATATATATATATAATATATATATATATATATATATATATATTATATATATATATATATGTAAAAGTAGACTTAATAACTACAATGTCAACACATCAGTCATCCATCCATCAATCCATCCATCCTGCTTAGTGGTTTAGGGCGCTGGGCTGCTGATCAGAAGATCTGGGTTCGAGCCCTGGTATCACCAAGCTGCCGCCCTTGGGTCCTTGAGGAAGACCCTTAACCCTCTGAGTGCTCCAGGGGGCGCCGTATCGTGGCTGATCCCTGCGCTCTGACCCCAGCAACAACAAGCCGGGATATGCAAAGAAAGAATTTCACTGTGTTGTAATGTATATGTGACAAATAAAGGATATTCTACTCTTATTCTATTCTATTATTAATTGTAATACGATAATAGTGACCGTCGATATGGACCGATGCGTACACGATCCACCTCTGTTCTTCCTAGGTTGACTTGTCTTTGACCTAATATCTTTAAAAGTTCAGCACGTGAACTGTAAACAAAGTTTCTTTGTTTTTTTTAGAAGGGGATTGGACGAATTTGCGGTCAGAAGACCGAAGTGGAATGAAGGAAATGCTTAAGCATTTGCGTAAACTGCATTATTTGAATATGCAGGACCTGGCTGACGTGCTAAGAAAGGTTCAAGGTGACTTTGGAGTTTGACAATGGGGCCTTTTCATCCACACATTCATTTCACTTATACATTACATTTATAAGTAAATGTGGCTTAGTGGTTAGCACGTTCGCCTCACACCGCCAGGGTCCGGGTTCGATTCCCGTCTCGGCCATGTGTGTGTGTGGAGTTTGTGCATGTTCTCCCCGTGCCTCAGGGGGGTTTTTTCTCCGGGTTCTCCGGTTCTCCGGTCCCTTTCCTCCCCCGGTCCAAAAACATGCACGGTAGGTTGATTGGCACCTTGGAAAAATTGTCCCTAGTGTATGAATGTGTGTGTGTGTGTCCTGTGATGAGTTGGCATTCCATCCAGGGTGTATTCCTGCCTTAATGCCCATAGACGCCTGAGATAGACACAGACTCCCCGTGACCCGAGGGAAGATCGGATAAAGCGCTAGAAGATGAATGAATGAATGAATTACATTTATATGCCTTTAAACCGAGGTATATCATATAACAGAATAAGCACCGTTTCAAGGGTCTGTTTAGTTCATTAGTAGGTTGGTGGATCAAACCCCAGAACTGTCCAGCTGGGCTTTTGTGCTGGCTGACCTGCACTTTGACATCAGTCCTTACAAGATAGGATATGCAAAGAAACAATATCCTTGCTGTAGTGTATATGTGAGCAGAGAATAACCCCTATTCTATCTCTCTGCCACAGTGTCAGTATTGTAATGGGCAGAGTAGTGTTGCTCAATAGGCGGCTGCCTTCACCAGGCCACTCCTTCTCTGGACAAATATGGAAATGAGTTTTGTAAAAACATTGCGGTTGGCAAGGCGACAGGCAAAAGCAGCATTTATCTGACCATTGTTTACTTCCTTCTTTTCGTCTCCAAGCCGAGACACACTTTTAATCAGAATACACAGGGTGATAGAGGTAATAGAGGTAATAGAGGTAATAGAGGTAATAGAGCCCACCTGTTGGTTTTTTTAAACCACAAACTCCATTTACAATGTTTATTTTCAGAGATGTTATGAAAACAGGTTTAATAGCTGACTCATATACCGAAATTGGTTTGTGTGTGCTGGGAAGGAAAGAAAGAAGGAAAGAAAGAAAGAAGGAAAATAAGAAGAAAAGATCCATCCATCCTTCCTACCCTTTAAAAACAACCAAAATTGGTTTGTGAGCGCTGGGAAGGAAAGAAAGAAGGACGGACGGACAGACAGACATACAGACAGACAGACACTCACTCTCTCGTTCTAAAATCTATCTATCTATCTATCTATCTATCTATCTCTTTCTAAAATCAATCTATCTACCCATCCATCCATCTCTTTCTAAAATCAATCAATCAATCAATCAATCAATCAATCTATCTATCTATCCTTTAGAAACAACCAAAATTGGTTTGTGAGCGCTGGGAAGAAAAGAAAGAAGGACAGAAAGAAAGATAGATAGATAGATAGATAGATACTCACTCACTCTAAAATCTATCTATCTATCTATCTATCTATCTATCTATCTCTTTCTAAAATCAATCTATCTATCCATCTATCTAAAATCTATTTATCTATCTATCTATCTATTTCTAAATTCGATCTATCTATCTATCCATCTATCCACCCATTTCTAAAATCTATCTATCCATCCATCCATCCATCCATCTCTAAAATCTATCTATCTATCTATATTCAAGCTATCTATCTATCTGTCTGTCTATAATCTATAAATATTAAAAAAATCCATGCCGTGTAGAGAAAGGCGTTACGAGGAGAAAGAGAACGATACTGGAAAAAGGACTTAAAGTAGCTTAAACAAAGAATTGGAATTCTAAATAAGGGCAAGGTGTCGTGAAGTGTAAACACAAACAAAACAATGTGCAAGTGAAGAAGAGAAACTCATGCGCATGAGAGAATTCCACTTAAGTAAGCACTGAACACCGGAATGAAAATATAAAGAGACGTTTTTCATTATAATTATTGAAATAAAAACAATATTCAAAAATGTGCTGAAAAAAAAAAAGCCTTCTACAAAAAAAACAAGCTTTCTAAAAGACCCTGTTTATAACGACTGTAATTAAATATACAAGGTGTTTACACGGCTCACATCTTTATACTCCGTTTATAATGACTATGTATAGACACACGCTATCATCTATCTATCTCTCTCCGGTCTATCTATCTGTCTATCTGGTCTATCTATCTATCTATCTGTCTATCTATCTGTCTCTCTGTCTGTCTAAAATCTATCTACAATCAATGTATCTATCTATTTCTCTCTCTCTCTCTCTGGTCTATCTATCTACAATCAATGTATCTAACTATTTCTCTCTCTCTCTCTCTCTGGTCTATCTATCTACAATCAATGTATCTATCTATCTCTCTGTCTACAATCAATGTATCTATCTATCTATTTCTCTCTCTCTCTCTCTCTCTCTCTCTCTCTCTGGTCTATCTATCTACAATCAATGTATCTATCTATTTCTCTCTCTCTCTCTCTGGTCTATCTATCTACAATCAATGTATATATCTATCTCTTTGTCTACAATCAATGTATCTATCTATTTCTCTCTCTCTCTCTCTCTCTCTCTCTGGTCTATCTATCTACAATCAATGTATATATCTATCTCTCTGTCTACAATCAATGTATCTATCTATTTCTCTCTCTCTCTCTCTCTGGTCTATCTATCTAAAATAAATGTATGTCTCTCTATATCTGGTCTATCTATCTATCTATAAAATCAATCAATCAATCTATCTATCTCTGTCTACAATCAATGTATCTCTCTCTGGTCTATCTATCTATCTATCTATCTATCTATCTCTCTCTGGTCTATTTATCTCTCTATCTATCTATGGTCTATCTATCTATCTATCTATAAAATCAATCAATCAATCTATCTATCTCTGTCTACAATCAATGTATCTCTCGCTGGTCTATCTATCTATCTATAAAATCAATCAATCTATAATCAATGTATCTATCTATCTCTCTGGTCCATCTATCTATCTCTCTGGTCTATCTATCTATCTATCTATCTATCTCTGTCTACAATAAATGTATCTATATCTATCTATATATGGTCTATCTATCTATCTCTGGTCTATCTATCTATCTATCTATATCTATCTATTTCTCTCTGGTCTATTTATCTCTCTATCTATCTATCTATCTATCTATCTATCTATCTATCTATCTATCTATCTCTCTCTGGTCTATTTATCTCTCTATCTATCTATCTATCTATCTATGTCTACAATCAATGTATCTATCTCTCTTTCTCTCTCTCTCTGGTCTATCTATCTATCTATCTACCTATAAAATCAATCAATCTATAATCAATGTATCTATCTATCTATCTATCCATCTACCTACCTACCTATCTACCTATCTATCTATCGTACGTATGTCTAAAATGTACTTGGCTTTTGGAAAATATGACGCAATGTGTCAGTAAAAGAAAACTAAATCAAACAGTTAATTCAATGTGAATTTTATTACAAAATAAATCTTCAGCAAATGAAAAAAAATTCAGGATTGTCTGGGTTCGGTTTTCTCTTTTCCTAAAAAGTGCCATTTTCTTTTAAATTAACTCTAATATTGGGCCCAGAAACCATATCTAAACATTTTATTCCACACTCTTTTTCCCTTAATGTTTAGGAATTAAGAGCAGTTTTCGTGAACCATTTCATTTACCTCATTCAAGTGTATTCAAGCAATATTTGACCATGACAATTATTATTATTATTATTATTATTATTATTATTATTATTATTATAGCACATCACAAAACTTTTACAAAACCCATGTTCAAAAAAACTCCATCTTGGTTCACACTGCTGCCATTTGACTTTCATCACGTCATATACCAGACGTATTCCGTCCCATACTGACCTGCATTCAAATGCTCCAGCTCCGGGTCATGCGTCAGTGTTTTTAAAAGCCACAAATGAGGTCAGATAAAGGAGAAACACTGTGACACGGGTAACCGGACTCGGCCAGTCTGAGTCACTCGCCTGAGCGGGGGAGTCGCACGTGAGCTCAAAGCCTGAATTCACTGCTTTGGCTGTGATGACGTCAGAACCTGAGATGTCTTGTGATCAGCACCTACTGCTTCTGCAACACTGTTGAAGCCTTGTTCCCTGCAAGAGGCAGAGTAATAATAATAATAATATTAATAATAATAATGTAGGGGGGCAACGGTGGCTTAGTGGTTAGCCCGTTCGCCTCACACCTCCAGGGTCCGGGTTTGATTCCCGTCTCAGCCATGTGTGTGTGGAGTTTGCATGTTCTCCCGTGCCTCAGGGGGGTTTTTCTCCGGGTTCTCCGGTTTCCCCCCGGTCCAAAAACATGCACGGTAGGTTGATTGGCACCTTGGAAAATTGTCCCTAGTGTATGAATATGTGTGTGTGTGTGTGTCCTGTGATGGGTTGGTATTCCATCCAGGGTGTATCCTGCCTTAATGCCCATAGACGCCTGAGATAGACACAGACTCCCCGTGACCCGAGGGAAGATCGGATATAGCGGTAGAAGATGAATGAATGAATGAATGAATAATAATATAATAAAAATAATAATACTAATAATTACAGATCAGGAAAGAATCTGAAAATGGACTCACGTTAAGAGCTGGTGGCAGTTCCCCGTTTGACCTTGGTTATGACGGGAGGACCCTGATACACCAGCGCTGTGTAGAGCTGAACCAGAGATGCCCCGGCACGGATCTTATCCAGAGCGTCCTGTCCGCTAGCCACTCCACCTACACCAACTATGGGCACCTTTCCTACAGCACAAAGAAATATTCTTCTCCAATTAAAGCATTAAAGCATACCGACCGATTTAGTATACCTTTAATATATTAGTATTCATATATATATATATATAGATATTAATATATATATATATTCATATATATATATATTATATATATATATATATATATATATATATATATATATATATATATATATATATATATATATGGGGGCACGGTGGCTGGAGTGGTTAGCACGTTCGCCTCACACCGCCAGGATCCGGGTTCGATTCCCGTCTCGGCCATGTGTGTGTGGAGTTTGCATGTTCTCCCCGTGCCTCAGGGGGATTTTTTCTCCGGGTTCTCCGGTTTCCCCCCGGTCCAAAAACATGCATGGTAGGTTGATTGGCACCTTGGAAAAATTGTCCCTAGTGTATGAATGTGTGTGTGTGTGTGTGTGTGCCCTGTGATGGGTTGGCCATTCCATCCAGGGTGTATCCTGCCTTAATGCCCATAGACTGCCTGAGATAGGCACAGACTCCCCGTGACCCGATGGAAGATCGGATAAAGCGGTAGAAGATGAATGAATGAATGAATATATATATATATATATATATATATATATATATATATATATATATATATATATATATACATATACACACACACACATGATTATCAAATACATGGTTATTTTAATTACTTTCTATAGGCAGAAACATTATTTCCTGGCGTGCCATTTGTGTTTACCTTTCGTTAAGGTGTACATTTCCCGCACTGCGCGAGTGGACAGCTCTTTGAGTGGTTGCCCGCTCAGACCTCCAACCTCGTTTCCTATGTTTGGTCCTGCAGGGTCTCGGGCCTGGACACCGTGGTGTTGGAAATGATTAAACCGTCTACTCGGAGCTGACGCACAAAAGCACACGGTAACCAATCATTTAGACACAACAACAGCGATGATGTGTAACAGAGACAACACTCATGGCATGCTGCTACGGGAAAATAATAACGGCTCAGATGTACGAATATGAATGTATAATGATTATCTTTGCAAAACTGTAGGCATATTAAGTACATTTTTAGGTGATATATAAACTAAGGTGAGTGTTTTATACATAAACTTGCGAGCACTGATATGTTAACACTGTCACTGATGTTTGCAGTACTAAACTGAATGGATAAAAACATCTTTTAATATATTCATCACATTCTGCTTATTTAAAATAAAGTAGTGTGTCCAGATTACATTTGCTGAATGAGTAATAGAGAGAGAGATTAATTACATGTTTTCGTATTGCGTATCTTATCTACTAATAATGAAGGACTTCTCATGCTAAAGGACTTCCTCATGTAGATCTTTAATTTTGATTTTTTTTTTTCTTCTAACATGATGAAACATCTGCGATTTGGAATCGAAACTGGGAATCGCCAAAATTAAAATGATCCCCAACCCTACAAATAAGCCGTGACCTGGTCTCCAAACCATGGAACTCTCGCTTAGCATGTCTTGTGTTGCTCCAGCATGGTGACGTGTGTGATATATGTGCCGGAGGGAGGGCATGCTGCGTGCTGTAACACTTCTCTAGCGTATTTATTACAGTTTTTTCTGATGGCTTAAACCCTAACTGTGATTCTTATAGCACAATTTCTAAAACTATTAATACTTATAGCACAACTAAAAGCACAAACACACACTTTTCTAACACACACTTTGCAAAACTGTAGGCACAATTCACTGCACAACACTCAATTACCAAATTTCCAACACATTACTAGCAAAATTATACACATGTATGGCTATCATTAACACTACTTTGGCCAACTGTCTGGCACACTTTCACATGTGAAAACTGTTTTAGATAATTAGTTCACTTTCCAATCAGCCTAAGCACTATAAATAAGCCACAGGTAAGCTGTCTATGTGGAGTACAATGGAAGGAGCAGTAAGAGTGAGAAGAGTGAGAATCAGAGGAGGCCAAGGGAGAGGACGTGGAGGTGAAGAAGTTAGAGGAAGAGGACAAGGAGGAGCAAGAAGAGGACGAGGAGGGGAAAGAGGAAGGGTAAGAAGAGTAAGAAATAGAATAACTGATGACATCAGAGCTACAATAGTGGACCATGTCATCAACCATGGGATGACCCTGAGGGAAGCTGGCCAACGGGTTCAGCCTAATTTGAGCTGAATAGGACATTTGGAAATGAGAATGGGTAAGTACTTTGTAGCACTGCCATACTCTAATGAGAAACACAACAGTACCATACATGCAAAAATACTGAAATTGTTACTTTACAGAATTGCTAGACGTCCAGATGTTGGGGGCAGAGGAAGAATGTTCACTCCAGAGCAAGAGACCCATATAGTGAACATGGTGATTGCCAATAATGCAATGAGACTGCATATAAGAATATACAGCAGCGCATAATTGATAATGACACCATCTTTCAAAATAAACACAGTGCAAGCATTTCTGCACATTTCTGCGCGCCACAGAATAAGAATGAAGCAAGTTCAGTTCCTTCGAGAGAAACACAGAACGTGTAAAAGCAACTGCGATATGACTATGTGCAGGTAAGCTATAGTGTCATTGGTTCAGAATTTGGAAGTGCATACTGTAGTGCTGTGCATGGGCCTGATGTGTTGCATTTGTTTTGTCTTGTCCAGAGAGTGATGGAACTAGAAGCAGATGACATGGGACATGAGCTACTTTTTGTAGATGAGGCTGGTTTTAACCTCAGTAAAACCAGGAGACGTGGTAGGAACATTATTGGACACCGTGCCATCATCAATGTCCCAAGACAACGTGGTGGTAACATAACCATGTGTGCAGCAATAAGCCAAAATGGTGTTATTCACCATCATGCCAAGCATTTCACTGCGTATCATACTGTGTATGACTGTGTATGTGACCAATAAAATTTGAATTTGATTCATGCCACCATAGGCCCCTACAACACTGCACACATTATTGCATTCCTGGACAACTTGCATGACATGCTCACTGTTCAGAGACCAGAGCATACCCGATATGTCATCATATGGGACAATGTTAGTTTCCATAGGGCTGCTTTGGTCCGCAACTGGTTTACAGACCACCCATCCTTCATGGCACTCAACCTCCCTCCATACTCTCCATTCTTAAATCCCATCGAGGAGTTCTTCTCTGCCTGGCGCTAGAAAGTGTACGACCGTCATCCTCCTCAACAGGTGGCCCTTTTACAGACAATGGAGGAGGCATGTGGGGATATTGACCAGGCATCATGTCAGGCCTGGATACGGCATTCAAGGAGATATTTTCCCCGGTGCCTTGGACTGGAGGATATCGCATGCGATGTGGACGAAATTTTGTGGCCGGACCCAGAAAGACGACATGATCCCTTTTTTTTTTTGTGAAATTACTATTTTGTGTTCTGACTTTGTCTTAGTTGTGATGAATGTGAATAAACACCAATACTTGAAGTTTGGATCCTTGTATGTTTACATGACACTATGACAAAAGTATGACCTCAAATTGACATCTGTACACAGAGAAAGCAAAAGCCAGATGTGTTTTGTATTCATACCATCAGTGTGCAGTTGGCGCATTGTGTGCTTAGTAGATGATGGCTTGTGTGTACTGTTTGATACGAAAACACCATTTTTACGAAGGTGTGAAGAGTTAATCTAGCTGTGTGCGCTTTTGCAAGAGAACTACAATGTTTTGATAATTGGGTGAAAGGTTTTCTTATTTGTGTGTAGAGTTTTGCAAAAATAGCCAATAGTTACAAAAAATGTGCTTAAGCAATCAGAAAAAAGTGTAAAGCTGTAAATTTGGGCTTGGTCACTGTACTGCTCCATATCTTCTTGAGAAATTTCAATGTGCACTTGAAGTACATTCATGTGGATCGTTTCTGTCAAACATTTCGGTTTGTGAACCCTGTTGGGTGCTTTATGGCTTACTTGACACACTGGCGCTTTGGGATTAAAGCAGTGCAGCTATTGTACATGGCTTTATGGTGTTTAAGGGCCAAGTCAGGTTTTACATTCACATTTACAGCATTTACATTCACATTTACATTTAACAGCATTTGGCAGACGCCCTTAATTTAGTAGTGTTTACACCATGAGAACGCAACCTTAGGAACAATATCACCACTTTACTCCTGTGTGTCACATGACCGAGTGTAATCACACACACACATACACATATATATACATACATATTATATATATATATATATATATATATAGTATATACATATACTATATATATATATAATATATATATATATATATATATATATATATATATAATATATATATATATATATATATATATATATATATATATATATATATATATATATATATATATATATATACATATATATACACACGACACACACACCCACACATATATATATATATATATATATATATATATCATATATAATATATATATACACACACACACACATGGTTATATATATATATATATATATATACATATATATATATATATATATATGATATATATCTATATATATATATATACATATATATATATATATAGATATATAATATATATATATATATATACAGACGTGGACAAAATTGTTGGTACCCTTTGGTCAATGAAAGAAAAAGTCACAATGGTCACAGAAATAACTTTAATCTGACAAAAGTAATAATAAATAAAAATTCTATAAATGTTAACCAATGAAAGTCAGACATTGTTTTTCAACCATGCTTCAACAGAATTATGTAAAAAAATAAACTCATGAAACAGGCATGGACAAAAATGATGGTACCCCTAACTTAATATTTTGTTGCGCAACCTTTTGAGGCAATCACTGCAATCAAACGCTTCCTGTAACTGTCAATGAGACATCTGCACCTCTCAGCAGGTATTTTGGCCCACTCCTCATGAGCAAACTGCTCCAGTTGTGTCCGGTTTGAAGGGTGCCTTTTCCAGACTGCATGTTTCAGCTCCTTCCAAAGATGCTCAATAGGATTGAGGTCAGGGCTCATAGACGGCCACTTTAGAATAGTCCAATTTTTTCCTCTTAGCCATTCTTGGGTGTTTTTAGCTGTGTGTTTTGGGTCATTGTCCTGTTGCAAGACCCATGACCTGCGACTGAGACCAAGCTTTCTGACACTGGCTAGTACATTTCTCTCTCTAGAATTCCTTGATAGTCTTGAGATTTCATTGTACCCTGCACAGATTCAAGACACCCTGTGCCAGACGCAGCAAAGCAGCCCCAGAACATAACAGAGCCTCCTCCATGTTTCACAGTAGGGACAGTGTTCTTTTCTTGATATGCTTCATTTTTTCGTCTGTGAACATACAGCTGATGTGCCTTGGCAAAAACTTCGATTTTTTTCTCATCTGTCCACAGGACATTCTCCCTGAAGCTTTGTGGCTTGTCAACATGTATTTTGGCATATTCCAGTCTTGCTTTTTTTTTTATGATTCGTTTTCAACAATGGTTTCCTCCTTGGTCGTCTCCCATGTAGTTCCACTTTGGCTCAAACAACGACGGATGGTGCGATCTGACACTGATGTTCCTTGAGCATGAAGTTCACCTTGAATCTCTTTAGAAGTCTTTCTAGGCTCTTTTGTTACCATTCGGATTATCCGTCTCTTAGATTTGTCATCAATTTTCCTCCTGCGGCCACGTCCAGGGAGGTTGGCTACAGTCCCATGGATCTTAAACTTCTGAATAATATGTGCAACTGTACTCACAGGAACATCTAGTTGCTTGGAGATGGTCTTATAGCCTTTACCTTTAACATGCTTGTCTATAATTTTCTTTCTGATCTCTTGAGACAGCTCTTTCCTTTGCTTCCTCTGGTCCATGTCGAGTGTGGTACACACCATATCACCAAACAACACAGTGATTACCTGGAGCCATATATATAGGCCCAATGGCTGATTACAAGGTTGTAGACACCTGTGATGCTAATTAGTGGACACACCTTCAATTAACATGTCCCTTTGGTCACATTATTTTCTGTGTTTTCTAGGGGTACCATCATTTTTGTCCATGCCTGTTTCATGAGTTTATTTTTTTTACATAATTCTGTTGAAGCATGGTTGAAAAACAATGTCTGACTTTCATTGGTTAACATTTATAGAATTTTTATTTATTATTACTTTTGTCAGATTAAAGTTATTTCTGTGACCATTGTGACTTTTTCTTTCATTGACCAAAGGGTACCAACAATTTTGTCCACGTCTGTACATACATACACCACACACACACACACACATACATATATATTATATATATAGCAAATACATTTAATCATTCCGCCGTAGTTTGTACCGACGCCTTCCGGTCCATCAGATTCAAGTACTCAGATGATGAAGGTTGTACAATGCCATTGTAGTTAATGACAGTATGAATACAAATCTGACCTCTGTGATGACCTCTGCAATGTCTTGTTTATCCTGCTGGGAGAGGTCTGGGGCAATTTTGACCATTACTGGGGGATGATTCGGTCCTTGCAGAGCATCTCTGGCTTTCAGGACCTGACAGGGGGGGGGGGGGACAAAAAAAAAAAAAACATACCCTCAAAAAACATACATAAAAAAAGGAGATATACAAGAAAAATACAAACAAACAAAAAAGTCCTAACAGGGTGAATTTTATTATTAGAAAAGGTCATTTTTTGCATCCGATATCTGGAGTAATCCAATAGTACACTTTTGTGGACAAAATATTATATTACATTTCCAACAGTGTAATTTTTTTTATGAATTGTTGCGGTGCAGAGTGTATAGTAATCAAGTCTGCTAAATCACGCTTGTCAGACAGTTTAGCCGAGCTGACGCGTGAACAAGTAAAGCCTTCACAGACACAAGGATTACTCATTTTGCATGCATACTGTAGATAGGCTGGGCTTTACCTGCTCCAGTAGATGGCGCAGTTCTTTCTTCCCTTGCAGGTCTCTGAGACCAGGTGTGTTCGGGCTACTCACGTTCACCACCAGGTAGTCAGCGAGAGGGCCAAGCATCCTCACGCCCTCAAGGTAATCCGCCACAGCGTTGGTTGAGAGCTTGTTCTTTCCCAGATTGATGCCAAGCGGTTTGCCTGCTGAGATCATGTAAAAATCATAATTCTGTTTATTTTCACAATTTGTTTGTCTTAAAATAACAAGAAATATGTTGTGTGTGTGTAGATATGTATATATATATATATATATATATATATATATATATATATCATATATATATACATACATACATACATACATACATACAAACAATAATTCCGTTTACTTTGACAATTTGTTTGCTGAAATAATAACTATTCTCTCTCTAATAAAATGATTGATTATTTATTCTACCCTGGAAATTATTATTTTAATATTACTTTCTTGTTCATGTTAACGTTGTTATTATTTTTTTTGTCTTTGTTTGAATTGTAAAATATGGTACGTGGCTCCTTTAAGAATTCTGTTCCGGTTGCTTGCCATATAAACTGGTGATGCTTTTAGTGCATCATATCACTCCATCAATGATGAATTTCCTCTCCTTACTCTACCTTAACACATGAAGTGATTGTATAATGGCTCGTATGCATTTTTTACACAGCAAATGCCTCGGGATTACCTTTAGTGAGATCAGACTGAACTCCTTGTCTGGCTTTTAATCTCTCCTGAACAGCAGCAATACCACAGCTGTTGAACCCGTATCTGAAAAACACAGTTAGCGAGGTTATAATTACTCATTTCATACCCGTTAACATTTATATGTTAGATATATAGGATATAAATTTGCATATCACATACATTTTGCATTTTCATACCACAGTGCAAATGTTGAAATATGTTGTGAAGCAGATTAATGTGGCTTAACAGGAGCACACTATACAGTATCAACAGGAGGGAGAAGTTTATACTTTCTTGGAAAAAAAACAAATAAACAAGAAAAGGACAAATAAAAACAATAGGTGATATTCCTTCATCTTCTTTCGCTATATCCGATCTTCCCTCGGGTCACGGGGAGACTGTGTCTATCTCGGGTGTCTATGGGCATTAAGGCAGGATACACCCTGGATGGAATGCCAACCCATCGCAGGACACACACACAAACACACACACACACACATTCATACACTAGGGACAATTTTCCAAGGTGCCAATCAACCTACCGTGCATGTTTGTGGACCGGGCAGGAAACCGGAGAAAAACCCCCTTGAGGCACGGGGAGAACATGCAAACTCCACACACACATGGCCGAGACGGGAATCGAACCCGGAACCCTGGCGGTGTGAGATGAACGTGCTAACCACTAAACCCAGGTGATATTCTTCAATAAATAATAAAATAATCATTGGCATGTTATTGTTGTATTAGACTAGTACCATAATCAGCTTTGGCTTGGTATTAATAAAGTAGCATGACGTGCAAATGCATTATTTCACCTCATTGTTGATTACTTTGCTGCCCCCCCCCCCCTCATCGTGATAACATTTTTACTCATACAAATTCAATCCCATGACTCAACACTTTAACAAACTGCACTGTGTATCCACGTCTTTAAGTGCCGTTAAAATGTGAGCAAAGAAAACATCCCTGGTAACCTTGATCCTGTTGCTCGGTCATTAACATTCATCAATGGTTTCTATAGCAACAAATAGAATGCAAACTAGATTGACAGCAATTGAGTTTGAGGCAAATAAACTGTAAAAGTCATATTTAATGACAGGCTCAAAACACAGAAGGGACACAGCTGTATAGACTTGTGTTGCGGCTGAGATTTGTATTTTCTTTAAAGAGTTTACATAATTTTCCAACGCAAAACCATGACAGAGGGAAGCCAATATTTATACAGCTGTTTATGATAGAATCGATTTAAAATGCATAAACAGAGAAAAAAATGTAAAGAAATGTTTAGAAAATTACTTTAGGCATTATTTTGAATTAAATGGTACCAGTGAAGGCACGGTGGTTTAGTGGTCAGCACGTTCGCCTCACACCGTCCGGGTTCGATTCCCGTCTCGGCCATGTGTGTGTGGAGTTTGTGCATTGTTCTCCCCGTGCCTCAGGAGGGTTTTTCTCCGGGTTCTCCAGGTTTCCTCCCGGTTCAAAAACATGCACGGTAGGTTGATCGGCACCTTGGAAAATTGTTCCTAATGTATCAATGTGTGTGTGTGTGTGTGTGTGTGTGTGTCCTGCGATGGGTTGGCATTCCATCCAGGGTGTATCCTGCCTTAATGCCCATAGACGCCTGAGATAGGCACAGGCTCCCCGTGACCCGAGGGAAGATCGGATAAAGCGCTAGAAGATGAATGAATGAATGAATGGTACCAGTGATGACATTGTATCAGTACATCACTTTAAATATGGGGAACAAATGAATGATTATATCTTTACATAACTTTATCTGGGGTTGCCAAGTATGGGAGGGTAAGTAAGTAAATAAGTAAATAAAGGAATAAATAAATAAGGGCGAATAAATAAAGAACTTAAAATCACATCATGTCTGCGTGAACAATTAAGCGAAATATATTCTGGTAACACTGACTGATTAGGAAAAACAGTGTCCTCTTTATCAACAGAACAGGACCAAAATGTACACGGCCATTCAACCTAAATGTATATAGCCACAATTAAAGGCTTAAATATAAAAAAAAAAATAATAAATACATTAAACTAACTCACTATTTTCTAACGATATCCTACAACTGAACGGCTAATAAATACAGGACCCTTAGTATGAAAGTAAAAGAGTAGTGATGTCGCGTGATCACTGGCACTTCAGATTTCGTGATTTGTTGCACGTATAAAGGCACCTTTTACCGATCTTGTGCAGTATGCGTACCAACAAGAGAATTTGCCATCCAAATCCACAAGTGTACACACCGCACCCATTTACGTCAGAAGGCAGAGGCTCATACTGTATTTAACCTGCCTAAAAGGAACATGCTAATCCATCTGGCCAGCATGTATCAAAGCTAGTCACAAACTACGCAGATTACAAGTTTGGATTATTTTATAGCCAGGGCCGAATTGATTTTCAAACGTCATGGCGATTTATAGCGAGGCAACTGCGTCTTATTTACATAAACCTGGAGTAAACAAGTGCTTGTGAGCAAGTCAAATAGACCACACTACCTTCCAATTTTTTAAGGCTTATTTATACTATATATATATATATATATATATATATATATATATATATATATATATATATATATATATACATATCATACACACACACACACACACATACATACATACACACATATATATATATATATATATATATATATATATATATATACATATATATATATATATATATATATATATATATATATATATATATATATATATATATATATATATATATATATATATATATATATATTATATACTACACCAACAACAACCCATATATATATATATATATATATATACATATACATATATATATATATATATATTATATATATATATATATATATATTATTATATACTAGATATATATATATATATATATATACATACATACATATACATACATACCATACATACATATTATATATGTATATGTATATGTATATATTTTAAAGGTTTGGCACATAAATCCACACAACAAATTGTGAAAGTTTAATTTCAGGTCAACGTCTCTCGTGAGAAGTCGCTAATAACGGCGCTTTCTCGTCTTCCTCCTCGATTGCCATGACGGAACATTTCGCATTTCTGCTTTCCTCATTTCATATTCAGCAAGCCACATTTACATTTTTTTTTCCCTTTTTGACACTTTTACACTTTTACCCAAAGCGACTTGAAAGGTGCGGCAAAATGCAGTACAAGCAGTGCCAAGCAGTCGCTCACGTCTGCATGCAAAAACATTTTCCCCCGTGTGTCTCAACTCCTTCCGATTCTAAATGAGCTATTTTTATGTTAAACAGTTTGCCTTCGAAGTCAGAGTATGATCTTAGCTTAGGCACAGCGATTTCATTCATTCATTCATTCATCTTCTACGTGCTTTATCCGATCTTCCCTCGGGTCACGGGAAGCCTGTGTCCTATCTCAGGCGTCTATGGGCATTAAGGCAGGATACACCCTGGATGGAATGCCAACCCATCGCAGGCACACACACACACACACACACATTTATACACTAGGGACAATTTTCCAAGGTGTTAATCAACCTACCTTGTGCATGTTTTTGGACCGGGGGGGAAACCGGAGAACCCGGAGAAAAACCCCCTGAGAAACATGAGACACGGGGAGAACATGCACAAACTCCACACACACACATGGCCGAGACGGGAATCGAACCCGGACCCTGGCGAACGTGCTAACCACTAAGCCCCCGTGCGGCACAGCGATTTATCTTTCTTTATTTAAATTTAGTGCGCTAGACTGTTTAGGTTGCAGGGATCATATAAAGAAATAAAAGTAAATAAAGAAAGGAAGAAGCAGATTTTACTCTCGCGCTCGAAATTAATTAGACAGAACAACAACAGAGACTTCAACTAGTTCTACTCTAAAAAAAATGTACAAAAATAATAACAATTTAGGGGCACGGTGGTTTAGTGGTTAGCACATTCGCCTCACACCGCCAGGGTCCGGGTTCGATTCCTGTCTCGGCCATGTGTGTGTGGAGTTTGTGCATGTTCTCCCCGTGCCTCAGGGGGTTTTTTCTCCGGTTTCCCCCGGTTTCCTCCCCTCTCCCCCGGTTCAAAAACATGCACGGTAGGTTGATTGGCACCTTGGAAAATTGTCCCTAGTGTATGAATGTGTGTGTGAAGGTGTGTGTGTGTGTTCCCTGCGATGGGTTGGCATTCCATCCAGGGTGTATCCTGCCTTAATGCCCATAGACGCCTGAGATAGGCACAGGCTCCCCG
Organism: Kryptopterus vitreolus; assembly: GCA_030449085.1. Taxonomy (NCBI): domain Eukaryota; kingdom Metazoa; phylum Chordata; class Actinopteri; order Siluriformes; family Siluridae; genus Kryptopterus; species Kryptopterus vitreolus. The sequence continues at coordinate 13,261,658 of JACRUU010000023.1, forward strand.
TGACCCGAGGGAAGATCGGATAAAGCGCTAGAAGATGAATGAATGAATGAATGAATAAGAATTTAACAGCCCTGGTGTGTAAACAGTATGATTGAAGCAGGGATATTACGGTTAACTCTGTTGCGCTATTGCTTTATTGTTTTACCTTTTGTGTTAAAAGCTGCTATGTACCTGTTAATAACTGCCTTGTCAGCGTCGAGTCTGAAGACGCGGGGTTTTGGGTTTCCCTCCTGGGGTTTCGGGGTCACTGTGCCCACTTCGACAAAGCCGAAACCCAGCCGGTACAGAGCATCCACTGCCTCGGCGTGCTTATCGAAGCCTGCTGCAATTCCCACGGGATTCCCGAACCTCCGCCCCATCACATTTACCTCCTGAGTTAAACACACAAACATGATCTAATGACATTAATATTGCTAAGGCAAAGCACAAACTCTCGCATGACACAGAGGACAAAATAGGATGTTAAAGAATTCTAGTGTTACAGATATTGTTTATTTGTTAACGGTTAACAGTAGTACAGTACTTCCTGGGGGAATTCTGTACCCTCACCAATGACGCAGGATCGTGGTAGCGAGTTCTAGGCACCAGGCCCAGGCTGAGGAAGCGCACAGCCGTGATGTGAGCGGTTTCTGCGCCCACAAGTCTTTGCAATACGGGCATAAGGGTAGTAGCGTAGAAGTGTTCGTCCCCAGTCGCAGTCAGGTATCCCAAGAATAAGGTGCTGCCACAACCCAGGATCTTTACAGCATCCTTCAGACGCTCCTGTGGTGGAAATTAAGATGCCATTTAAAAAAAAAAAAAAAAAAAAAAAAAAAAAAAAAACTGACATATTAGGACTGGTGGCAAACAGAAATCATGTCTCAGACTAGGAAAAGCGCATCTAATGAGAGAAACCACAGAAAACTGGCATTCAATAGTGGAAAGAACTTCCAGTACACATTAGACACGATCATTTCTTTTCATTTGGTAGATGTTCTTTTCAAGAGTAACTGCTCCTATTCGTAATGCTTTTGGACCTGGTTTAGGGCCTTGCTCAAGGGCCCAGCAGTGGTAGAATATGCTATAATGACGTTAGTGTTTAGTGGCTTAGTGGTTAGCACATTCGCCTCACACCGCCAGGGTCCGGGTTCGATTCCCGTCTCGGCCATGTGTGTGTGTGGAGTTTGCATGTTCTCCCTGTGCCTCAGGGGGTTTTTCTCTGTGTTCTCCGGTTTCCTCCTCCGGTCCAAAAACATGCACGGTAGGTTGATTGGCACCTTGGAAAATTGTCCCTAGTGTATGAATGTGTGTGTGTGTGTGTGTGTGTGATGGGTTGGCATTCCATCCAGGGTGTATCCTGCCTTAATGCCCATAGACGCCTGAGATAGGCACAGGCTGACCCGAGGGAAGATCGGACATAGCGGTAGAAGATGAATGAATGAATGAATGAATGACTTTAGGAGCATTTAGTAATACCCAGGTTCTTTATAAACAAGACCGTTACTATTCACATTTCTCCGAGTACACGATTGTTTGAAATTCATGACGACTTACACTACCAGTCAAAAGTACCAGACAAACACATGCATAATCATGTAGTAAACAGTAAACAAAGGGTGCTTCCCCAGATGACCTGGTCTCCACAGTCACCTGACCTAAACCCAATTGAGATGGTTTGGGATGAGATGGAGGGGAAAAGTGAAGGCAGAAGGGTCAAACAAATGCTGTTGGAAAACCATTTTGACCTCACGGAGCTCATGGAGAGAATTCCAACAGCATGCCAAAGAGTAATTAAAGCAAAGGGTGGCTTTTATTTGAAGAATTTATTCAATTTGAAGAGCTATTTCACACTTTTTTGTTTACTACATAACTCCATATGCGTTCCTTCACACTTTTGATGCCTTGGCTGAGTATGTACAATTAGTAAATAGTCATGGAATTAAAGCAAACCATTAAATAGGAAGGTGTTTCCAAACTTTTGTGTATATCCCTGTTACAATATCCAATCGCACAATGAACTGCGCATGCGTGTAAGAAGATCTAAGAAGGGAGGCGAAATAGAATTGCTAAAGGAAAATTCTCAGCGGCAAAACATGATATAACTATTCACAATTTGTGAAACTACATAGACGATCGCATCAGAATTGTGATGAATTCACTGTGATGAATTAACACACGAGTATATATGAAAAGAAACCACATTCCATATCTTGATATGGAAAACTCCTTTCGTATGCGCAATATTCTACGTGAATTCGTAATGGACACAGATTCAAACATTATTATATGTTTAATATGCGTTATTTATAAATACAGCGTTGTGTCGCAATCCCGGTATCACTGTGGTTGTTATACTGCTGAATGTTACAGCAAGTTACCTTCAGCTGTCCCGCCATGTTCATTCACGCTGTCAACACTGGAGGAACATCCACGTGATTTCACTCAAATCTCGCGAGTTCTCGCGATGTTTATATCGCCTTATTAGACTGGCATTGCAACATTAATGAACCTTTTTTTTTTAACGATATTTCTCATTTAGTGCTGAATTGTAAAGTGAATAAACAACAATCCTTGTTAGGTTTTAAAATCTCACCAAAAAAAAAAAAAAAACCCAGCTGATTGTAATGTACAGTATTTTATTCCTCAAAATATCAGCGAAAACATGGTAAACAACATTCATTCATTCATTCATTCATCTTCTACCGCTTTATCTGATCTTCCCTCGGGTCACGGGGAGTCTGTGTCTATCTCAGGCGTCTATGGGCATTAAGGCAGGATACACCCTGGATGGAATGCCAACCCATCGCAGGGCACACACACACACACACACACATTCATTCATACACTAGGGACAATTTTCCAAGGTGCCAATCAACCTACCGTGCATGTTTTTGGACCGGGAGGAAACCAGAGAACCCGGAGAACCCGGAGAAAAAAACCCCTGAGGCACGGGGAGAACATGAGAACATGCACAAACTCCACACACACATGGCCGAGACGGGAATCGAACCCGGACTCTGGAGGTGTGAGGCGAACGTGCTAACCACTAAACCACCGTGCCCCTTGGTAAACAACGGAACAGTTTAATTAATGGAAATAAAGTTTTCTTTAGCTGCCTTACATCATTTGATAAATGTCCACGAAATTTCTTTAGAGAAAGAGATGAGTTAACCCATGTGCATAGGAGAAGGCATTTACTTATGAACATCTGTTTTACACTCCAGCCGCAGTATTTCAGCGAGATGTGGTCTGGATTTTTGATTTGGTCTTTCAAACACCGGTTTGAAACCTCCCAGTCCAAAATCATGCACCGTAGGTTGATTGGCACCTTGGAAAATCGTCCCTAGTGTGTGTCCTGCGATAGGTTGGCATTCCATCCAGGGTGTATCCTGCCTTAATGCCCATAGACGCCTGAGATACACACTGTCAATGTCACTATAAATAATAGTTCTATAAAGTATCTAAATGGTCTATGGCGCTGGGTTACTGATCGGAAGATCCAGGTTCGAGCCCCGGTATGGCCAAGCTGCTGCCCTTGGGTCCTTGAGACCCTCTGTGCTCCAGTGGTGACGTATCATGGCCGACCCTGCGCTCTGACCCCAGCTACCAACATAAAGCTGGGATATGCGAAGAAAAGACTTTCACTGTGCTGTATATGTGTATATGTGACAAATAAAGGCTATTCTATTCTATATATGTGTATAGATATGTGTGTGTGCGTGTGTGTGTTTGTGTGTGTGTGTGTGTGTGTGTGTGTGTGTGTGTGTGTGTGTGTGTGTGTGTGGGTGTGCTTCAGATGTGCGCACCACCCACGTCACATGTAGTACAGAGAAGGAGGGAGTACTGGAACACCCTTATTAATAAAAATGCGCAAACATGCATTCAAATCAGTACATTTCCCCTTGTTACATAATCTTCTCTCCGTAATAAACATTGTGATGAAAACCTGCCTTCTTTTATTTATTGTAGCATTTATAGAAGTATTATTTATAGTGACATTTACAGTATACAGTATTTTAATAGGAAGGGGAAAAACATCGTATTTTACTTTGTAATACAGCCAAAATGTGTGTCGCTCAAATAACCTGCTTATGTGAATGATAATCAGCATTATAAGGATATAATGTATTTTGTTGGCAGCTTTGGTGTAATTAGCTTTATCGGGCTGTTCGTATGTACATATGTAAACAATGTAAACAACTTTTTAGCACAAGTAGCCCATCATCCATCCATAACTCAAAGGATAAATTTCCCGTCTTAAATTCAGGCAAAAACAAGTCCTTATATACAATTTTGTTTTGCGCTACACAGTCTACGCAATCCAAAAGTCCGATTTCTGAGGCAAGTTCAGCTGAAATCAGACTTTGCATGTAGTTTGAGTGTCTCCTATGATTTTCCTAATGAAAATGAGGAAGTTAGCTCATGTCCTCTGTTTTCACAAAGAGAGTTGCCCAGATTTGCCTAAGATGGACCAAAGCTCCCTGTTTCCCAGTCTCCACAATCTTAGCAGAAGGTAAAGTTGGCTCGCTTCTACCACCATGCCTTTCTTAAGGCAACTCTGCCTTTATTGTTGGATTTCAGGCACTGTGCTTTTATCTGCGCATGCTGGCTCCCAAAAGACGTCCCAGG
>JACRUU010000023.1:13271265-13298765 GCA_030449085.1 Kryptopterus vitreolus
ACACTTTATACCATATATATATATATATATATATATATATATATATATATATATATATATATATATATGCAAAATAGTAGTAGTTCATAACTCCACGGTTGGCAAACTCTATTTGGGTTTCTTAGAAGCTCCTATATTTAAATATATCATACATTCATCATCTACCGCTTTATCCGATCTTCCCTCGGGTCACGGGGAGTCTGTGTCTATCTCAGGCATCTATGGGCATTAAGGCAGGATACACCCTGGATGGAATGCCAACCCAACGCAGTACACACACACACACACACACACACACATTCATACACTAGGGACAATTTTCCAAGGTGCCAATCAACCTACCGTGCATGTTTTTGGACCGGGGAGGAAACCGGAGAACCCGGAGAAAAACCTTTTAGGCACGGGAAGAACATGCAAACTCCACACACACATAGCCGAGACGGGAATCGAACCCGGACACTGGCGGTGTGAGGCGAACGTGCTAACCACTAAGGCACGGTGCCCCCTATTATTTAAATATATTACTCTATTTATTTAGTGCATATATTGGCAATATTGGCAAGTATGCTGCATGAAAAGTCGTTGAGTTTGAATCTTGATCGTTAAATGTAAATTGCGAGGCAATTTTGCATATTTGTACAGATTATGATTGGCCCATATATGTATTTATTTATTTTCCATTTCCCCCCTGCTACCAAATGAAGCCGATAACTACCGCTGGGTCATCCACCCTGAGATGATGAACACTACTAATGGGACCATGTATGTGAACATAACCCTTTTCAACTACACATCAAGCATCCCAGTGAATATCAGTATGTCGCTCGTGAGCTTTAAATGTGTGTACTGGGATGAAGTCCAGAGCAACTGGAGCACGTATGGCTGCTGGGTAAGTGTGTAATTACCTACTGTGCGTATAATGAATAACAAGAATGAGTAAATCACAGGGTCACGGACGAATTTAACGATCCAATCCGTGAGAACCTTTTTTTTTTTTTTCCGCAGGTTGGCCCTAAATCAGTCCCCACAATGACCCACTGCTTGTGTAACCACAACACGTTCTACGGCAGCTCCTTCTTTGTGATGCCCAATCCGGTAGATCTTACAAAGACAAGTGCTCTCTTCGCCACCATCAATCAAAATTACGTAGGTCGCCACAGTCCTGGGTGTATTCTTCTTCCTTTATCTGTTACTTGTGGTATGGGCACGCTACGCTGACAAAAAGGCCCAGAGAACGGTACAGACCACCTTCTGAAATTATAATAATGCTATCCTGGTAGTGTGAGAGATGAGAATACCTTAACTTTCTGTATCTTTTCAGCGCAAGCTAATGCTGCTGGACGACAATCATCCATGTGCGCATTATAACTACCTGGTGAACATACAGACAGGTAGCCGGAAACAAGCAGGAACCTCGGCCAAGGTTTGTGCAAGCGGGTCTTTTTCTTCGGGAATGCATCATGCTATGAGAGTGTATTCCAGTAAAGACTGTTATCATTAAAATACATTTGTAGGCATGGAACATAAAACAGCTTTAGGATTGTACAACTGAACAAATCTTGTCAGGGCAACTGCCACTCTTTAAATTCTCAATCCTTATTGGTCGATCCTGTTTCTCGTCAGTAGCGAATGAAACGCCCTTTCGTATAAAAACTGTACCTGACAAACCACGACCGAGATAATGTTTAGAGTGCATTTCTTTTTTTTTTGGATAGGTTATGATGACTTTAGAGGGCACAGATGGTGAGAGCGATGTCCATAACATGGCGTACCCGGACCAGCCGGCGTTTGAGAAAGGAGGAACGGACATCTTCATGCTCAGCACTCCGTTCCCTCTGGGAGAGCTGAAGAACATTAAACTGTGGCATGACAACACAGGAGGAAATCCAGACTGGTGAACATATATATATATTATTGATTTCATTGATTAGTGAAGCGCTTTTTAAGACGCAAGATCTTGGCAGGGGTGGGCATCCGGACCCTTGGCGTTTTTAATCCGGCCCCACCGAAGATTGGTACAGAATTGTCCATATCAAATCATATCATTATTGTAGATGGCTTTAGAAATGGACACGTCAATAGGCTGTATAACAACCTGTTTATTATCACAACTTGTAGCACTTGTGCATAGAACCCACATGACCACAAGGGGGCACTCCAACAGCATATGAACATGGTTTTCTCAAACACGTTTTAAACACATCCTGATCCGGATTGCACGTCGTCAGTTATCGACAATTATTATTACTGACTGCATTCATTTGACCTTGGCATGTAATTGCCTGACGTTCCACCAGATGGCGCATTAGGCGCGGTGATACATTGAGTAGTAACATTAATGCCTTTTATATGTTTATGTTTGATATGTATGCATCTGGGGCTAACCCGGCCCCAGTCAATGTGGCCAAAAACGCTCGCCCAGTTCTAAAGCATTGCATTTCCCGTATCTTTCACTAATGTCTATTGGAAAACGAGACGCATTATGGTGATACACTTTCACCTTTTTGTCTCCAAACAGGTTCTTACAGAAGGTTATAGTGAAGGACCTTCAGTCTCATCAGATCTGGCACTTCCTGTGCAACACCTGGCTGAAAGGCAACGGTGATACACCGTGCAAAAGAACCTTCAATCCAGCAAAGAAGAACGAGATCACCAGTTTTGGGTACTGAGCCAAATATGGTTCCTATTATTATAATGAAGGTTTTTTTATGTAGAAAGAACCACAAAGGGGCTCTTTTATTTTCTATTGGGGTCCTGATTAGTATTTAGTGTACATGTCATATAATACAGTTTATTGTGGATTTCAATTTGATGGTTTCTTTACTTGATATTTGGATATTTGGCTGATCATTATGTCCAGACCTACAGCCCTCTTTTTTTTTTATTACTATAAACTGATATAAGACCCTTTCAATAAGAATCCCTCATGCAAACGTGTGCTTCCTTTAGACAGCAAACTGAAAAACTCTCAAGGATACTAGATTTAATCTTCACTTCTAATATTGAAGCTCACAATTCTGATCCCTGTGTCACACCCCAGCAATTTATTCCACGCCCGGACATCTACTGGGTTCCGAGATGAGCACATCTGGATGTCTATTGTGAATCCACCACGCCACAGCCCCTTCACTCGAGTGCAGAGAGTCTCCTGCTGCATGTGCCTGCTGCTGTGCACCATGGTCATCAATATCATGTTCTGGAACATTCCCAAAGACGGAGAGTCTCCTGTCATTGTCAAAATAGGTTAGACACGCTTGTCACTTGGTAATCTAGTCATGTTCATGCTTTGCCTATCGTTGTGAATCATTATAATGAAATACATCTCAATCTAATGTCCTGTTCTGATGCTTCCACAGGATCCTTCGAGCTTACCTGGCAGCAGATCATGGTGGCAGTGGAAAGCGCCCTGCTCATGTTCCCGATTAACATCCTGATCGTCACTATATTCCGTAGTATACAACCTCGGGTTCAGAAGGACGAGGAACAAAGGGACAAGTCCAGAAGCAGTGATAAATCCTCCGTTGTTTCCATGCAGACCATCCTGAAGGTTCACACGTCAAATATTTCTCAAATACTGTGGTTGCTTTATTATTTGTCGTATATCAAGGCATGTAATGCTAAATAAACCCCCTTCCCCCCTTCACCGCGGTCACATGGTTAGAGTTGGAAATATTAACCTATATGTGACATTTTATCGTATGGGAAAAACATCTGGCAAAAATGTAACACACATTAGAAAGTGTGAATAAACTGTGAAATTAGGCATTAGGCAAGAAACTATACATCTTAAACTTGTTATGAGCTATAAAAAAAAATACGTAAAAACATATTTAGGACTTTCCTCATTTGATCATTTCATTCTAGGATGCTTGAATGCACCTGTACAACGTAAACGCTCATGCGTTGTCAATGTCACCTTTTTCAGGACACACAGGATATTGTGAATCTTCTCAGCAACAGCCCCAAAAACAACGTGATCGCGCTGCAGGAAAATCTCGAGACCACCGGCGATCTGTTTGCCGCCCTTAATCAAATCCACGATGTCATCGAGCATGTCCAAGGTAGGTGTATAGATATAAACCCGTGCTTATAACGTGTGCGTTCTTAAACATTATGAAACGCAACTGTTCGGCGAGTTTACACGTTATTATTCTCTCCGACGCTTTCTCAGGCCAGACTGTGGGGGATCAGCACTGGGCTCACTGCAGCCGTTTTCTCTTTCACACGTTGTGCCATTTGAAATCAATAATGGACCAAGCCGGAGAGAAGGTTTTCCCTCACCCTGAGGACCTCGACCTGGCCAAGAACTCGGTCAACATGATGCTGCAGAAGGCTGAGAAGTTGACCGGCACTCATCCAGTGCAGAAGTCAGAATTCTGATTTCCCTACAAACAACATTAGTCGCCGATAAGCAATAAAGAATGCTTCAAATAAAAAAAAAAAAAAAAAGCTAAATAGTTGAATTTAACTTAAATACTTATAGTTCCTGGATAGAATTTTTTTTTTTTAAAAAAGTGTCACAAATAAACACTAAAAAGGTTTCTTTTTCAATCCTTTCAGCTTTGTGCCTGTGCAAGAGAAGAAGAAAAAAGCCGGCTGCAAGCTGCCCTGGTGGTTCGTCTTTGTCGCCTGGGGTCTTCTCATTGTCATTAGCGGCATTTCCACCTTCTTCACTTTACTGTATGGCTTACAGTATGGGAAGGACTCGTCCACTAAATGGGTCATCACCCTCATGCTCTCCATGTTCCAAAGCATTTTCATCATCCAACCTCTGAAGGTGAACATCATGAGCACTGGTCACATGACATCAATTAAAATCACTAAATCACCGCATATGCAGTAATGACATCACTAAATCACTGCATATGCAGTAATGACATCACTAAATCACTTCATATACAGTAATGACGACACTAAATCACTGCATATGCAGTAATGACATCACTAAATCACCACATATGCACTAATGACGTCACTAGATCACTGCATATGCAGTAATGACATCACTAAATCACTGCATATGCAGTAATGACATCACTAAATCAACACATATGCAGTAATGACGTCACTAAATCACCGCATATGCAGTATGCACTAATCACCATAATGACGTCACTAGATCACTGCATATGCAGTAATGACATCACTAAATCAACACATATGCACTAATGACGTCACTAAATCACCACATATGCATTAATGACGTCACTAAATCACCATATGCATATGCACTAATCACCACATATGACATACTAAATCACTAATATCCATAATGACACTAGTCACTGCATGCAGTAATGACATCACTAAATCACTGCATATGCAGTAATGACGTCACTAAATCACCGCATATGCACTAATGACGTCACTAGATCACTGCATATGCAGTAATGACATCGCTAAATCACTGCATATGCAGTAATGACGACACTAAATCACTATATATGCAGTAATGACGTCACTAAATCACTGCATATCCAATAATGACATGACTAAATCACCGCATATGCAGTAATGACGTCACTAAATCACCGCATATGCACTAATGACGTCACTAAATCACCACATATGCGGTAATGACATCACTAAATCACCGCAAATGCAGTAATGACGTCACTAAATCACCGCATATGCACTAATGACGTCACTAAATCACCGCATATGCAGTAATGACGTCACTAAATCACCGATATGTATCACATATACTACATATGCATAATGCATAATCACTGCATATGCATAATGACATCAATAAATCACGGCATATGCAAAACTAATGACTAATCACCATATGCAGTAATGACATCACTAAATCACCGCATATGCAGTAATGACACACTAAATCACTATATATGCACTAATGACGTCACTAAATCACCGCATATGCACTAATGACGTCACTAGATCACTGCATATGCAGTAATGACATCACTAAATCACAGCATATGCAGTAATGACGTCACTAAATCACCGCATATGCAGTAATGACGTCACTAAATCACTGCAATCATATGCATACTAATCACTATGCAGTAATGACGTCACTAAATCACTGCATATCATGCATATAATCACGCATATGCAGTAATGACACTAAATCACTACATATCCAATAATGACATACTAAATCACCGCATATGCAGTAATGACATCACTAAATCACGGCATATGCATATGACTAAATCACCGCATATGCACTAATGACGTCACTAAATCACCGCATATGCAGTAATGACACTAAATCACCGCATATGCAGTATCAAATCACCGATATGCATATGACACTAAATCACAGCATATGCGTAATGACGTCACTAAATCACCGCATATGCAGTAATGACGTCACTAAATCACCACATATGCAATGCATCACTTCACTAAATCACATGACATCAATGCAGTAATGACATCACTAAATCACCGCATATGCAGTAATGACATCACTAAATCACTACATATGCATAATGACATCACTAAATCACTACATATCCAATAATGACATGACTAAATCACCGCATATGCAGTAATGACATCACTAAATCACCGCATATGCACTAATGACGTCACTAAATCACCACATATGCAGGTAATGACGTCACTAAATCACCATAATGCATAATGACATCACTAAATCACGGCATATGCATAATGACGTCACTAAATCACCGCATATGCAGTAATGACATCACTAAATCACTGCATATGCAGTAATGACATCACTAAATCACTGATATGCAGTAATGACGTCACTAAATCACTGCATATCCAATAATGACATGACTAAATCACCACATATGCAGTAATGACATCAATAAATCACGGCATATGCACTAATGACGTCACTAAATCACCACATATGCACTAATGACGTCACTAGATCACTGCATATGCAGTAATGACATCACTAAATCACCGCATATGCAGTAATGACGTCACTAAATCACCGCATATGCAATAATGACGTCACTAAATCACCGCATATGCACTAATGACGTTCACTAAATCACCACATATGCAATCGTACTAAATCACCATATACTGCACTAATGACACTAGATCACTGCATATGCAGTAATGACATCACATATGGTAATCACTACATATGCAGTAATGACATCACTGCAATCCATAATGCACTATCACACATTGCATAGACATCACTAAATCACCGCATATGCATAATGACATCACTAAATCACTGCATATGCATAATGACACACATACATGACACTAAATCACCACATATGCAATGACATACTAAATCACCGATATGCATTATGACGTCACTAAATCACCGCATATGCACTAATGACGTTCACTAAATCACCACACCCGTAATGCTACTACATGCAGTACATTCACCGGCACTATGACTTCACTAAATCACCACATCTGCGGTAATGACATCACTAAATCACTGCATATGCAGTAATCACTACACCGATATGCATGACGTCACTAAATCACCACATCTGCATAATGACATCACTAAATCACTGCATAAATCACTATATATGCAGTAATGACGTCACTAAATCACGGCATATGCAATAATGACATCACTAAATCACCGCATATGCAGTAATGACATCACTAAATCACCGCATATGCAGTAATGACGCATAAACACCACATATAATCACTAAATCACTGCATATGCACTAATGACGTTCACTAAATCACCACATATGCAGTAATGACATCACTAAATCACTACATATGAATTAATTACACATGCATTAACACCATTAACTACATATCATTAACAACATCATTAAAATCACAGGTCGTTGGTCTGGCTATCTTCCTTGCCCTCATTTTGAGGCCGGTCGCAGTCGAGGACAACGAAGAGGTTGAGCTTTTGCTAGACGGTAGGAGCCATCGCATTTCGATACTTTGAACAATGAAATGTTCGACCTCTATTAATGACGCGTCTTTAAAACACTAACGGGCCGGCGTCTGTTTTGCAGAACAACGTGAAAAATGCGAGTCGTACTGCGGACGCCACATGCACTGATCAAGTCAAGCAGTCAAGCACTCGGATGATGAGCCAGACCTTGTCTGAGAATGAGATTTTGACCGATGCACGACTCCTTGACGCCCGCTTAAATATTACAATGTAAACAGTGATCATGGTGGAGGTTTTTTTTTTTTTGTTTTTATTCTGTATCATAAAAGTGTACTATATGTATCTTTACTTTCCATCTTTAGCATGCAAATGTACAAAGCAACCTGTAAAGTGACACAATGTGCAAACGGAATTTTAAATAACCAGGTGTCCTTTAACCACATGTATATCTATAAGGTATTTCTGACCTGCAGCCATGTTTAATACTATTACAATCCTCCACACATTAAGGGATCGTGTCACCAGTGAATTGCTTACAGAGTGCTCTGATTTTTGCAGTTTATTTACTATATATATATAGAGAGAGAGCGAAAGAGAGAAAGAGATAGACAGAGAGAGAGAGAGAGAGAAAGTCTTAGTAAAACGGTGCATTTTATTGTATATTTAGCAGTAGAATGTGTAAGATTAAAAAATAAATAAATAAATAAATAAATAAAGGAGTATAAATATTGCACCACAGCTTGCTGGGAATGTTAAAGTGGATCTGGTTTTTAATTCCATTTCAGAGAGTTAGGTGTAAATGTAAATAAATACTTATTTCTATGCATATTTCAAGCATCCTAAGCTCAAGGAGGAAGTGATACGTTACCAGATCAGTTTAATTTTCCTCCTCTATACGACCGTTCATTTATCTTTATCACAAATCTGAAATAAACGGCTTGACATATTTCAGTTCCAGTCTCGTATCCTTTTTTTTTTCTTTTAAATGCAAAATTTTTTTAAATGTATTTTATAACATCATTAGTTTACCTACATTTTTGAGGCTGTACTCGTTTTTCAGCTTGAAATATTGAAGACAACAACATTTAGAGCAAGTGGATGGATAGATGAATAATACAAGAAAATACAAATACTGAAGATCGAAAGATGAAAAAGGTAACAAGAGTCAAAAAGTGATCGTTATGGCGAGTCTGTGCAAACGATGAGTCTTTTAACGAGCCTTGTACAACGTAAAGTGTTAATGTGGGTACAGAGTCTAGTACATTTTTAAACGGTGAGGAAAATCAGCGATGATTTATTCTCCCCGAGCCGCACGGCATGAGGGAGGAACGACTTCCATGGATGTAGTGGATTGTTCATGATTGAGCCTGTCAGGGTCGTCTTGTTGTTATAAACACCATTTCCACCTTACTGTATGGCTTCCAGTAGGAGAAGGACTCGTCCATTTGATGACTTATCACCCTCACACTCTCAATGTTCCAAAGCATTTTCATCATCCAACTGCTGAAGGTGAACATGAGCACTGGGGGTCACATGACATCACATGACAGGAGCCTGTTCAGCGCCCATCTCTCCACCACTGATGTCCGACTATCCAGCTTTAAGCCCACATTCTAGTCCAGTCCAGCTTTAATCCCACTAGCATATCCAGACATGAGGCATCTTCTTGTCCCTAGAAGAAGGACCCTGCCACAGCAGTGTGATAGAACATCTGCACCAGCTTTTTGCAGATGTTGAAGGATGCCTGCCTTCAAAAGAAGTATAGCCGGTTCTGTCCTCTCCTGAACAGACCGTCTGTGTTTTCAGTCCAGTCCAATCTATTACCCAGCCGCACTCCCAAGCAATCAAAGCCACAGTTAACAAGGAAACAAATAGTTGATTGTGGTAAAGTGTTCATTTATTTAAACATCAAAGGAATGAGTCTCCAGTCTCAGCCGTATGTTCGAGATGTATCTGTATGGGAGTTAATGAAGAAAAGTTTCTTGCTGGTCAGAATTGACATATTACTGGCTGAAGATGGTTTAGCTTATATATATATGGTATAACCGTGTGTAAGATATAACACAAGTTACTGTTAGGTTTGGGAGCAGGGCTCGAACCCAGGGTGCTGTGGTGCATGGCAGACACCCTAGCCGTCTGCCAAAGGAAAGTGGTGGAATCCAGATGCCGAGACACAGTCGGAATATAAATGTTCATGGATTTAATGAAAAAAAACTGAGGAACCCCCAAAAAAAAAACTCGAACAATGGAAAAACCAACAGAAATAAGACTTAGCAAAAACACACAAGAACTCTGGAATGAGAAAACAGAGCAATGAATACTGGCAAAACAATAATAACAACAACAACAACAACCACAAATAAAGGGACTAAAAGGGAAGGAAAGGTTCAAACTGACACCGGGGGGCAGAGGCTAGGGACAGGGAGCTGGAGCTCAGGAGAGAGAGAGAGATAGAGAACAAGAGAGCAAACAGGGAGCTAGAGAACTGGAGAACACAGGCTCGAGAAAAAGGTACTGGCAAAGAAAACAGGGAACTAGAGAGGCAGGGAACAAGAGAAACCCTAAACATAAAAAGAAGTAAAAGCAAAGAAAATCAAAAACGGAACACAATACTCGAAAACCCGGTTAGCTATAATACAGGGCAAAATGGAAGAAAAACTGGGAAGACATAGCAAAAACAACATGGGCAATGCAAACAGCAAAATGAACACAAAGAAGGACTAGAACTCAACGGAAAACAAAACACAACATCACCACAAGGAATGATGGGCCAACGAATGAGGAGAACATATAGCAACAGAAAGAAACAATGAGCAGATGGGGTAAATTAGGGGGTAGGGGACAGGGAGTAGGGCATTGGCAAAGGGCCCAGTGGCGACCCCTAGTGGTCCAGCAGTCATTTACATTTACATTTACATTTGCGGTATTTAGCAGACGCCCTTATCCAGGGCAACGTACAGGAAGTGCTTTAGGTCTCGATCTAAGGATAAGATTTATTCAAGAAAGGTTAATACAAACTCAAGTACACAAGAATAGACAGTTGCCTTTTTTTTTATAATGGATTTCTGGACAGTGAGATAAAAGAGAATAAAAGGAATGTTAGGATGGGTGTTTTTGGAAGAGGTAGGTTTGAATGTAGACAGTGTCTCCGTTGTTCGAACCTCCAGTGGAAGTTCGTTCCACCACATCGGTGCCAGAACAGAGAAGAGCCTTGAGCTGGTCTTACCTTTTACCCTGAGAGACGGTGGAACCAGGCGAGCAGTGCTGGACGCTCTCAGGCAGCGAGGTGCAGTACGGGAGGTGATGAGGTTGCGGAGGTAAGATGGTGCAGATCCATTTTTGGCTTTGTAGGCGAGCGTCAGTGTTTTGAATCTGATGCGTGCAGCTACAGGAAGCCAGTGGAGCGAGCGCAGCAGTGTGGGTGGTGCGAGAGAATTTAGGCAGGTTGAACACGAGTCGAAGACAGTCGGCCAGACAGTCAAAGTCCAGAGTCTGGCCATTATAATGCAATAATGTGCAGATTTGATTTGGCCAAAAGTAAAGACATTTTTTCATGTCTTTACTGTCACTTCTCACCTCACAAAGAATTACACACAACTTCAGTGATACTGAATATTCGGAATGATGTTCAGCATCTTATTGCGATATCACGCTGAATATTCCTTTTTTTTTTTGGCGAGACGAAATGAACTTAAATTACTTTCTGATCGTATGGATAAGATCAATAGATAAACACGTTTTATAACGTACACTCCCTGTAATGTTTCGTCACATGCACAAAAACGAAACGTCTAAACATCGAAATCTGAGAAAAAGATCGTGAGATGATCGCGGATCAATAAACAATACACACAACATTATACACAACATTCTGCCTGTATCCATCAGTGATCCTGTTTTATCCCTGAGAAAACTAAACTAAACATCACACTGAAGTTCTTTTATAACTGAGAAAACGAAAAACTTGACCCTTCGTTGTCGCCGATTTAGTCCAGCAGGTGGCAGCATTGCTCCTAAAAGCGTTATAGCGTTATATTTCTTTATAGCTTTGCTCATTCTTTAAAATGGCTTTCATTTCGAGTGTCCTACACTACGTCTCGATGAATTTTCGAGTCATTTCACGGTAGGATTTCTGAGAAAAGCTGGTTGAAACACACTCCACGTTTCTAATACTTATAGGTTTGCTCATTCTTTTAAATCTTTCCAAATTAGAGAAAGATTTTAAAGCAACCCTGTGTTATTTTACTGTAGAATCTTTGAGTTAAAGTAAGTTCGAAAAGAATCAGTGCGTTTTCAATAATACAGTAGCGGAACGGTGCATTTCACACCTAGGCCTTAAGTAGTGCTCCTTCTGAATTGATGGTGATAAAATTCAGTATAAAGGGCCGTTGATTGCCATTGCTGTAGACACAATAAATGCCTGTACTGAATAAACAAACCAGGGGCGAACTACTGCAGCTCCAGACATGTATTCTACTGCAGCTCCAGCCGTGACCCACATAAGAAACATCAATAATAAACTTTGCAATATTCATTCATTCATTCATTCATTCTTCTACCGCTATATCCGATCTTTCCTCGGGTCACGGGGAGCCTGTGCCTATCTCAGGCGTCTATGGGCATTAAGGCAGGATACACCCTGGATGGAATGCCAACCCATCGCAGGACACACACACACATTCACACACACATTCATACACTAGGGACAGTTTTCCAAGGTGCCAATCAACCTACCGTGCATGTTTTTGGACCGGGGGGAAACCGGAGAACCCGGAGAAAAACCCCCTGAGGCACAGGGAGAACATGCACAAACTCCACACACTCATGGCCGAGACGGGAATCGAACCCGGACCCTGGCGGTGTGAGGCGAACGTGCTAACCACTAAGCCACCGTGCCCCCACCACTTTGCAATATTATTTAGGGAAAAAAAAGCATTTTAACTGACCAAAAAATCGGATTGTTTGTAAACAAAATCCATCCTCCTCTCTTTCCTCAAAAGCAGTTGCTAACGTGAAAGAGGCGGAACAAATCCTCTTCCTGCTCGTGACTTCAGAGCTTCCGAGTCGTCCAAACTTTCTTAACAATGTCCGGCTTTTCTTGAAAAGTCCGACTTGAAAACGGCCTTGAAAGTAAATCTGTCACGCAATCTGTTTTTTCTTCTCCTTCAGCCATTAGGGGGCGACAAAAATAGCTCAATTGGACCCAATAGAGACTATCCAATCAGCAGCTCTGCATACGGTGACGTCATACGCCTGCTAGAGGGCGCTGGTGACACCAACTCAAAATCTGATTGGTTGAAGCAGCAGTTTCATCACCGTTTATTCTGTGTTAGAGGTGCTGCAGAATGGATTGTGAAGGCCTCCTGGAAGACTTCTCTGACTTTGACTCTGCCTGGCAACTAATGATGTCTGGAATGTGATTGGTTAAATGCTTTAATATGAAAACACATGTCTGGAAGCTGCACAAGTGTCGGAAAAGCGACGACGTTTGCTTATGGCGGATATGAAAGGAAGCGAATAGACCATTTGGAATGATTGAATAAGTACTGATGGACAAAATATAAGTAATATCAGTTTGTGATTCAGATATTTCTTAGGCCAGCAGAGAAGGACTTGCAGGCCCTGACGGCCCACCACTGTACAAACACTTATAAAACGTGTTTATCATGTTGTTCATAAAGATGTCCAACATTATCACCCAGAGAAATCAGGTTCCTTTTACCATGTCTGTTTAACTCGAATCCCAGTATCTTAGCTTGCTATTGGCAGCCAGATTTCAGGAGCAATGCTGCCCCCTGCTGGGCGAAACACCAAATCGTAAAGTTCGGGAACTTTTTTTTTTGTTCTCCCCCCAAATTTCTTTCCCTCACCCATGTGGGCAAAGCTTTTAAGCTCAGGGGCTACACTGACTTGCCGGGCCAACACCAGATGCATGTATATAAAACATAAACAAAGGTATTACCATTAATACTCAATGTATCACCGTGCCGAAAGCGCCACCTGGTGGAGCGTCAGGCAATTGCAGGACAAAGTCAAATAAACTATTCACTGAACAAGGTGAAATGAACAAAATGAATTATTATATGATTTTCATTCATTCATTTTCTACCGCTTTTATCCGATCTCTCGGGTCACAGGGAGCCTGTGCCTATCTCAGGCGTCTATGGGCATTAAGGCAGGATACACCCTGGATGGAATGCCAACCCATCGCAGGACACACACACACACACACACACACACACACCCACACACACACACACACATTCACACACACACACACACACACACGGGACAATTTTCCAAGGTGCCAATCAACCTACCATGCATGTTTTTGGACCGGGAGGAAACCGGAGAACCCGGAGAAAAACCCCCTGAGGCACAGGGGAGAACATGCACAAACTCCACACACACACATGACCGAGACGGGAATCGAACCCGGATCCTGGCGGTGTGAGGCGAACGTGCTAACCACTACGCCACCGTGCCCCGTATTATATGATTTGATTCGGACAATTCTGTACCTGTCTAAGGCACTTAAAAGGCACCAAGGGGATGTAGTTTGAACACCCATGATCTAACGCAGACCTGGCCATTTCACGCCCCACGTTGACGCTTCCTGCTCGGCCCGGTTTGCGGTCACTCGTAAATAAAAATAAAAGTAAATAATAATAATAGTGATGCTTTTCAAACGCCACTAACTGGTTTACACCATGCTGTGCTGCCTTTATTTGGGAAATTATTTTTATTTCTGTCCGGGCGCTTAAAATGCCAATTCATGCGGGAAAACGGAAGCAGGATCCCAAATGATTTGTTTACAGAGTTTAAGAAACGAAAAGCCGTGTGCTACGAATGTGATTTGCATTTTGCATTGTTAATTAATTGCTTATACTTGCAAAACAACTAATTAGCATTTCTGATTGTGTGTTACAAAAGAAATATTTTTAATATTAAGAAACGTGTATTTATTGTTTTCCTCTTTCCGACTTGCACTTCTTTTATAGGAAGAGAATATCCTTATTTTTTTGCATAATGAAAATGACATCATTAATCGCGCTTTACTGGTGGAGAAAATGAATATTCGTACATAGTTTACTGAGAGTAATCGTTTTGAGAATAACATAAACTACTGAAACTCACGACGCACATCACCAGGCAAGAACATTAATATCCTATTCGGAGTTATTATATGATTCTCTAAAACTTTAACCATAAAAATGCAGCGTCTGCTTTTTCAAACGCACTTGGTGGGAAAATAAACAGTGATTAGAGCGCCCTCTAGCGTACACATTGAGGATGAAATTTTAGCGTGTGATTAGTTCAGTTCATTCATTCATTCATTCATCTTCTACCGATATATCCGATCTTCCCTCGGCTCACAGGGATCCTGTGTCTATCTCAGGCGTCTATGGGCATTAAGGCAGGATACACCCTGGATGGAATGCCAACCCATTGCAGGACACACACACACACACACACACACACATTCATACACTAGGGACAATTTTCCAATCAACCTACCGTGCATGTTTTTGGACCGGGGGAGGAAACCGGAGAACCCGGAGAAAAACCCCCTGAGGCACGGGGAGAACATGCACAAACTCCACACACACATGGCCGAGACGGGAATCGAACCCGGACCCTGGCGGTGTGAGGCGAACGTGCTCACCGTGCCCCCTCGTGTGATTAGTTACAACAGGTAAAACGTCTATAATAAAGGAACTTGAAGTACGTGGTTCAAATCAGTTCTTTAATAAAATAGTGTGAGAAACATTATGAGCAAATATACTTTATTATATGACTATCGGATATGTCTCCACTACATGAAAAAAAAAACAAAAAAAACCTTGTAACAAGCATTCCGAAAGCTCCCAGTATTGCTCCTTTAGCTGTTCTGTTAGGAACGCAGTAGTGTTACAAAACAAAGAAAACAAAACAACACAACAGAGGCCGAGGACTTCAGAAAAAAAAAAACATACAAGCATAGCAAACGTCGTACTAACACTCTCCAGAAGCCTAGAACAAATAATAATAATAATAATAATAATAAATAATAATAATATAAAGGAAACTCGCCCTTCACCAAAAAGGTCATTAATTTAGGACCAAACTGGATCATAAATAAAAACCAAGGCCACAGAGCAGGTGGTAATATACTAAATAAAGAAGGGAATAATACTACTGGGAGTGTTTGCTTCGATGATAAATGAGCAAGTTAGTCATATGTTAAGACAATGAGAACCATTTCATCTTATCAAAGTAGAAATATGTAAGACCAATTCTTAATTTCATTTAGTATTATGGTGGTGCTCTGATAATTCCAGCAAACAATAACCTTGTTTTGTGTTTTGTTTTAGACGAGTTGTCATTCAGGTCACATGACGGCTTCGGGTGTGATGTCATTCACGTGGTAGATTATATCTGGGCAGTGAGCAAGTGGGAACAGGTTAAACCTGTCGCTTTTGTTATTCCCTGAAAATAACTACTGAGTCACAGCTCACCGAGCACTAACACTAAGGGTTGGCTTCAATCGTCGAAGAATAATTAAATCCTATTCTGACTCTGTGTACGAAAAAAAAAAAAACTGAACGGAAGGCTGTGACGATGTTAAAAGCTGGCCTGGTGATGATATCACACTGTCTGGCCCTCTTGCTAGATATATTACACTACAATACAGAAAGGCCATACATGGAAAGTGCTTTAAAAAAAAAAAAAAGGGATTATAGCAATAGTGGAAAGTCGTGACTCATTGGGGTTTAAAATCCATCACATCTTTCATGTTGCCATGTTAGGATTAAAATAACCTCCACCAGAAAATCACCAGAGCTTTTTTTTTTCCCCCCTATGAGGTAAATGTTATACTTTGTCCGAAGTAATTATAAATCGTTGCTCCAGATGACGAGTTTGGATAAATAATCTGATCAGGGCTTTTTTTTTTTCCTTCTCATGAACTCCATGGACTGGGCATACAGGGAAAACAGACTTTTGAGAGTTTAGGTTTTCTTCTTGAGCTCCTCAAAGCGCCGTGAGAGGTCGTCGAAGTCGATGTCTTCCGAGGCACCCGTATTGCCGCCTAAGGACGAGTTGGGCAGCGTGTCAGGGACCGAGGGAAGCTCAGGAAGTGTGTTATCGTAGACCTGACCGGACGGGCCGGAGCCTGCACAGAGAGAAAGCCGCATGAGACAAAAAAAAAAAACCCACACCTACCAGTTGATTTCCTGTGGACAGGGAGGATCGATACGTACCTGGGACAACCTGGGGAGAAGCAGTGGGTTTGAAGGCCAACTCATCGATCTTCAATAAATACAAAATACAGGTTAGAGAAAATGAACGTGCTACTATTCTGTATCTTGTAGATTAGATGCTGGGGTTAGACTGTTAGTACGAGGAAATCGCTTTTCTCATTCCACTCGTTTATTGAAAAATCCAGATCGCAGACTGGCTGCAGACATGCTCACTGAAGTATAAAAATCTCATCGCAAAGTAAATACTGGTTACTTTTGTACCGCTGTGCTATTCTGAAGGGGTTATTTTCAGCTTTCAGCTACACACACACACAATCAATCCTCTAACATAAACAATAATTGTATTCATCCATATCCCACAATTGTGCAGCACAACTACTAAAATTGTTCTCATTGCATTACTAGAATGATAGAATGAGCTTAGACTACGGACATATTTTGTTACTATTGGGAATAGAACAAAGACATTAGGAAGTAAGAAAGTCAGGTAGTAGTAGGCAAGTCAATCAGAAAGATGTCAGACAGAGGACAGAGACAACCAATCCAGACATCCCTGTTCCTATAATAAATGCCTCCGAGGGTGCCAACTTTTACACTCAACGTTAGAGTCGACATTCTTCCATAAATAAGCCTCTTCAATTCCATTTAGTCCAATGTCAAAACCTCACAATCGAGACCCAGGGGGTTAGTTTTCCACAAAAAGACAACATAAAGCCGTGGGGAAAAAAGTGAACTAGAACAAACTCCTCTTTCCTGAAAGGCCAACGGGACGTCCTGGCTCAGTCTGGATGGGTGAGGTAGGGGCAAGACTACTTGCACTTACAGACTCGTAGGTTGGGGGACAACTGGGCAGCTGAGGCGGCTGCCCTCCCCTCACTGGAGGCTGGAAGTTGGAAAAGCCAACATCATAGGTGCCAGCAGGAGCATTGTAGGGCTCCTAATACACAGAGGGGGAGAGAATGTTAACAGAAATCCTTAGAATTACTGTCATATAGGACCAAAAGCATGATTGATTGATTCAGGGTTTGAATAAAGGAGGAGACGTTGATTAGAGGTTTGACTGGTGGAAAAAAAGTATGGCGGATCGGGAGGCCGTGGACGGTGAGGGGAAATCATCAGGGAGAGAATGGCTGATCAAAGAAAAAGAGAAGATTCATGACTCACGGCTCCTTTGGGTGGAGGGTAGTTGAAGGCCGTGGGTGTTGGCATGGGCATGGGCATAGGCATGGGCATAGCAGCAGCTGGAGCGGTGAAGCCTCCACCGCCGCCGCCGCCGCCTCCACCACCGTGCTTCTTAAAGTCACTGTCCACGTCTATGAGGTCCACTTCCTCTCCAACCTCCGGCTAGAAACACGGAATTAAAAAGAATCAATCCTGGTGGAAGGGGGGGGGGGGCACGACAACAAGAGAAGTGTTGCAACATGCACCTTACCCGGACCATAGCGTCCGGTTCATAAGGGACATTGTAGTTTTTGGCTATTTCAATGAGGTAACGTTCCACCAGGATTTTGGGGGGGGCCTCCACACTCAGTTTGTGCATGAGCTGGTGAAATACAACCAACATAAGAGTTTCAGCGTAGAATCAAAAATGTGTTATAGTAATTAGTAGCATTTTCTAAGATGCCATACTCGGTCGTTGACAGTTCCGATTTGGTTTGTCCTACACAGCTTGCCGTACTCCTTGCTGTATTTGGCACAGAGCTGATCTGAGACCTACAAAAAAACAAAAAAAAAAAATGACACCGGATTAAAAGAAAATAAAAGTTGAAGGTCCACAGATTTGTGTTTGCTTGTGTTTAAGGCTTCGCACAATTTTGAGCTCGGTGACTTCAGACTGTAGACGAGGAGCGGCCCAGATCAGTGTGGATACTGCTTCCTGTAGACCAGGATCCAGCTCTCTGTAAGAAAGAAGGCTGCGGTAAACAAACTGTGTGTATGTATATGTATATGTATGTGTATGTATATTTATATGTATAGTATATATGTGTATATGTGTGTGTATATATATATATATATATATATATATATATATATATATATATATATATATATATATATATATATATATATATATATATATATATATATATTATATATCGTGTGAAGGGGCACGGTGGTGTAGTGGTTAGCACGTTCGCCTCACACTGCCAGGATCTGGGTTCGATTCCCGTCTCGGCCATGTGTGTGTGGAGTTTGCATGTTCTCCCCGTGCCTCAGGGGGTTTTTCTCCGGGTTCTCCGGTTTCCTTCCGGTCCAAAAACATGCATGGTAGGTTGATTGGCACCTTGGAAAATTGTCCCTAGTGTGTGAATGTGTGTGTGTGTGTGTGTGCCCTGCGATGGGTTGGCATTCCATCCAGGGTGTATCCTGCCTTAATGCCCATAGACGCCTGAGATAGGCACAGGCTCCCCGTGACCCGAGGGAAGATCGGATATAGCGGTAGAAGATGGATGGATGGATGGATATTCGTGTGATTCTTCTTATACATAAGCATAGATGTGTCCCAACGTCTGGACTGAAATCATTAATTATGTTGAGAATTTTATTGAACATAATTATTTGTATCACACACAAAAATGCTAATAAGAGCAATTCTGTTGTGCGGTATCAATAGAAGACTTTGGACTTTTGTGGGCAAATATAATATTTAAATCATTGTTCTTTAATACATTTCGTGAGATTTTAGCCTTTCCTTTATTCACTGATTTTTGGAGCCAATTTAATCCAAACTGCCAGTCAGATGTCAGAGCATAATGTTATTCATTCATTCATTCATCTTCTTTTGCTATATCCGATCTTCCCTCGGGTCACGGGGAGTCTGTGCCTATCTCAGGCGTCTATGGGCATTAAGGCAGGATACACCCTGGATGGAATGCCATCGCAGTGCACACACACACACACACACACACACACACATTTTATACACTAGGGACAATTTTCCAAGGTTCCAATCAACCTACCGTGCATGTTTTTGGACCGGGGGAGGAAACCGGAGAACCCGGAGAAAAAAAAACCCCTGAGGCACGGGGAGAACATGCACAAACTCCACACACACACATGGCCGAGACAGGGAATCGAACCCGGACCCTGGACATGTGTGAGGCGAATGTGCTAACCACTAAGCCACCGTGCCCCACATAATGGTTATTATATAGTTAATTGAACATTTAATATCCAGTGCCAGAATCTGATTAATTTAAAGTACATGCTCATTAAATGTGTTATATTTCCTATAGTAGAAAGTAGTTTACAAAAACTTTCATGGCAGGCTTTCCACAAAACCTCATGTTGTTGTTAACATGGTTAGGGAAATGCCTAATTTGCTTTTCAAGTAGTCTGCAGTGTCAAAGATTTGTAACGGTCACAAGTAAACCTGCAGCTTTAAGCGTTAAAATACTAAATCCATTTGTTAAATAACACATTGTGCTTTTGTCTTACTTGCCGTTATTAATATAGCAGCGATAACCATTCATTGGTCATCGCTGCTATATTCATTCATTCATTCATCTTCTAGCGCTATATCCGATCTTCCCTCGGGTCACGGGGAGTCTGTGTCTATCTCACGTGTCTATGGGCATTAAGGCAGGATACACCCTGGGTGGAATGCCAACCCATCACAGGACACACACACACACACACACACATTTTCATACACTAGGGACAATTTTTTCCAAGGTGCCAATCAACCTACCGTGCATGTTTTTGGACCGGGGGGAAACCGGAGAACCCGGAGAAAAAAAACCCCTGAGGCACGGGGAGAACATGCAAACTCCACACACACACATGGCCGAGACAGGAATCGAACCCGGATCCTGGAGGTGTGAGGCGAACGTGCTAACCACTAAGCCTCCTGTGCCCCTTGCTGCTCTATTAATAATAATAATAATAATAATAATAATAATAATAATTTAATGCCAGTAGGAACCTTCACTACTAGCGCTCAGTGCAAGTGTGACAAGGAAATATCCCTCTGAAATGAACCAGATATCAGTCTATTTACTTATTTATCTAGGCTCTACCTGTTTATTTACCAATACTGTCTATCTTACCTTATAAATAAGTTTCAGGAAACACCGAAAAGCACATTGAATACAGATACAAACGTAATATAAATGTACATTTCCAACGATTTTAAAAATGAAGTGTTTTTGTCCTCATATACTCAATAGATTTCTTATTATTTAGCTGTTGATCATTCCAAATCAAACTTTGTAAGTCTTTCCACAGATTCCACAAAGCCCTGATGATTATCAGATGTCTCTAGAACTTACTTCATAGATTGAATTAGGCCAAAGCGGGCCAGCAGCAGATCACAGTACAATTCGAGAATCTCCATGGCCTCCACGAGATAATCTTCTCTGATGATGTGTTCCACCCTGATCCGCGCTCGCTCGTCTTTACCTGCTGACAGGTAGTCCGCGATCTCCTTCCGGGCCTTCTGCGCCAGTTCAGCTGGTGATGGGGGAGAAGAAAAGGATTCATTTTTATCGTTTATCCCTCCATAACAAGTAACAGAGGTGAGAAGGGGACTCACTTTTCTTTTTCTCAAGCAGTTTGAGGCGGTTGATGACGAGTCGAAGATTGACTCGCAGCCTCTCTCCTTTGAATCCACCACCGAGCATGATGGACAGATGGCTGCGGATTAATACAAACCACAAAACAAGGACAACATGTTAATGTGGATCTGGACCGGTTCTCAACATTGAGGATATCATAACACATCCTACTTTTTTTTTTTTAAAAAGCTATAATTATAGAAGAACACTACAGCTCACACCCTTTTCCCTATACCATTAAATACCAGATTTAACAATGTTAATATCATTACATCATGTAAGAAATATAAAGGAAACAATACAGTCATAATCAGATCAAATGTATTTGCGTCGAATGATATCAAATGATAATCATTACAAGCAGCTAATACACACACACACACACACACACACACACACACACACACACACACACACACACACACACACACACACGTCATTATCGAAATACCTTTAAAACTAACGACTAATAAAAGCCTACTAACATTCTATGTAAATATTTATATCAAGTCCAAGCGTACAAATAAACAAGGCAGCGTCCACTAAGCTAAGCAACCAGGAAACGAGATATTTTCACTACCCGTATTCGACAAATCCCACCCCTTCATCGCGATTGGTTACTAGATTATACTCTAACGTCGATCATCCCCTGCAACCAATTGACTGTTTGTACAGGCAACATAAACAACCAATCAGCTCGCAGAAATACGAAAACAGGTAGGAGGAAAACATGGCCCAGAAACGCGAGAACTCACACCAGGAAGTGTCAACACAAACCCGGTGGATATTTACAGACGTCAAAGGAGGAAATAAACACATATAAACAGAAACAAATCATTCTGAAGACTTTTTGAGAATTAGGAAAATATAATAAATGAAGAATTAAAGTGATTCCGACCTGATTTCGTTGTGAGACCCTAAAGGCGGAACCTTTTCCGATGGAGCAAGGTACTGTTGTGCTGAAGCTTCTTAGCACTTCCGCGTTGAAAGTCACTTGTGACGTCATAAGTCACGCTACAACCCAGCGGGGAAATTCCCGTGACGATGACTGGGAGAAAAAAAAAACACCAAACACAACAAACATAAAAAAAAAACTGAGACAAATCATGAAACTTCTATTTCATTCATTCATTTATTCATTCATTCATTCATCTTCTACCGCTTTATCCGATCTTCCCTCGGGTCACGGGGATCCTGTGCCTATCTCAGGCGTCTATGGGCATTAAGGCAGGATACACCCTGGATGGAATGCCAACCCATCACAGGACACACACACACACACACACACACACACACACACACACACACACACACACACACACATTCATACACTAGGGACAATTTTCCAATGTGCCAATCAACCTACCGTGCATGTTTTTGGACTGGGAGGAAACCGGAGAACCCGGAGAAAAACCTCCTTGAGGCACGGGGAGAACATGCAAACTCCACACACACATTTCTATTTTTTAATTCTGAAGTCATCAGTACTCGAAAAGTGAGCATAATATAAATATAACAAAGAGAACTCCATTAAAGTACATCAAAGCAGGATTGAAAGAAAACCGTAATGTTGATGCACGGAAGACAAGATTTATTGTAAATAAATAAAAAAAAAAAGAATTAACATCGTGATTTTATTTTCTTTATGAAAAATACAGGATTAAATGTCATTTGTAATTTGTTGAATGCTTTTATATATTTAAGTCTATGCATTAAAGTAAATACATTACATATAAGTACAAATGGGCGGGGCACGGTGGTTTAGTGGTTAGCACGTTCGCCTCACACCTCCAGGGTCCGGGTTCGATTCCCGTCTCGGCCATGTGTGTGTGGAGTTTGCATGTTCTCCCCGTGCCTCAGGGGGGTTTTTCTCCGGGTTCTCCGGTTTCCTCCCCCGGTCCTAAAAAAAACATGCACGGTAGGTTGATTGGCACCTTGGAAAATTGTCCCTAGTGTATGAATGTGTGTGTGAATGTGTGTGTGTGTGTGTGTGTGCCCTGCGATGGGTTGGCATTCCATCCAGGGTGTATCCTGCCTTAATGCCCATAGACGCCTGAGATAGGCACAGGCTCCCCGTGACCCGAGAAGATCGGATATAGCGGTATAGAGCGGTAGAAGATGAATGAATGAATGAATAAGTAAATACAATGAACATTTTCATGTGCATTTATGTATACACAAACTTTATATAATAGTCTTCCCTTGTTGTTGTTGTTATTATTATTATTATTATATCATTATCTCCATTAATTATATTTCTTAAGCTTTCAAGTGACATACAACAAATAGCCATCCGATCTGATATATATATATATATATATATATATATATATATATATATATATATATATATATATATATATGTATATATATGTGTGTGTGTGTGTGTGTGTGTGTGTGTGTGTGTGTGTGTGTGTGTGTGTGTGTGTGTGTGTGTGTGTGTGTGTGTGGTGTGTTGGTCATGAGAAAACTGTACATCTGTACATTCATACATGCCAGCTGGGGAAACGTTAAAAAAAACTCTGTTAGACTGAGGGCCTGCAGGCCATATGGTCATGATTCAAACTCAAAAGTCTCATAAAGCCCCTCTTCTTCCCTCTCAGTGTGTCACTTTGCTCTTTATCAGTCTACATCTAACACACACACACACACACACACACACACACACACACACACACACACACACACACACACACATGATATAATCAGTCTTTAAAATTAAGTGTGAAAGTATTAACAGTTTCTGTTCTTCTGATTTTGTCAACAAACATCAAAGTGCATGAAAACCTACATGCATTTTAAATCATTTTTATAGGCCGAATGGGTGCAGTTCTCCAAAACAACGCTAGATGTCGGTGCATTGCAGTTTATTATAGAAGAGTACGACAGATCAAATATTTGCTCTCAGGATGTCGGTGGAGAAGTATAGAGAAGGTCAGAAGGAATTGCATTGTAGGAGCAGTAAGAAGAACAGACTGGCTTAAGGCGGAGTTGGGATTATGTCAAGGACCGACTCTGGGCCCGTTCCTGTTTGCAGTGCTGATGGACAGGAGCCTCTGTGATATGGGTGATATTGTGATTTGTGGTGAGAATAGGGAGCAGGTTGAGGCGACTCTGGAGAGGTGCAGGTACATTCTGGAGAGAAGGGGAATGAAAGTCAGTAGGAGTAAGACAGAGTACATGTGTGTGAATGAGAGAGAAGGCAGTGGAGTGGTGCGGTTGCAGGGAGAAGAGGTGGAGGTGAAGGTGGAGTGAAGTTTACGTACCTGGGGGTCAACAGTGAAAAGTAATGGAGGGTGTGTTAGGGAAGTGAAAAAAAGAATGCAGGCAGGGTGGAGCGGGTGAAGAAGAGTGGCAAGAGTGAAAGGTAACGTTTATAGGACTGTAGTGAGATCTGCCACGTTGGACGGTTTAGAGACAGTGACGGAGATGGAGGTGGAGGAGGTGGAGAAGATGTTGAGATGTTTAGTGGGAGTGACGAGGATGGACAGGATTAGAAATGAGTTTATTAGTGGGACGGCGGATGTAGGATGTTTTTGGAGACGAGGGAGGTTAATTAATTAAGATGGTTTGGACATGTGCAGAGGAGGAACATGGGGTATATGGGTCAAGTATGGTGAGGATGGAGGTAGCAGGCAGGAGGAAAAGAGGAAGGACATGTAGGAGGTTTATTTATATGGTGAGGGAAGACATGCAGATGTTCGGGGTGAAAGACAAAGGCGTAGAGGACAGAGTGGCGTGGAGAAGGTTGATCAGCTATGGCGACCCCTAATTGGAGCATCTGTAAGTAGAAGAACATTCATTCATTCATTCATTCATCTTCTAGCGCTATATCTGATCTTCCCTCGGGTCACGGGGAGTCTGTGCCTATCTCAGGCGTCTATGGGCATTAAGGCAGGATACACCCTGGATGGAATGCCGACCCATCGCAGGACACACACACACACACACACACACACACACACACACACATTCATACACTAGGGACAATATTCCAAAGTGCCAATCAACCTACCGTGCATGTTTTTGGACCGGGAGGAGGAAACCGGAGAACCCGGAGAAAAAAACCCCCTGAGGCACGGGGAGAACATGCAAACTCAACACACACATGGCCGAGACGGGAATCGAACCCGGACCCTGGTGGTGTGAGGCGAACGTGCTAACCACTAAGCCACCGTGCCCCCGTAGAAGAACATATAAATTCATAAATATTACTATATTACTAATAAATGATAAATATACTATGGCTTGTGTGAGCATGCAGTTTCATACAAACAGCACAAGGCATCAATGATTCGCCTCTAGAGGGCGTTCTCCTAATGACAGAGAAAAAAAGGCCGGAGAAAAATATCTGTATTGATTTTTGGCCGACAGTCCCAATCAATTAACGGTAAAAACCGATTAATCGGCCCATCTCCAGTATACATGGGTTGGAATTCAAGATCAGTGGCCTGCAAATGAGCTCCGAGCCCAACCCTAATGAATGTCTTTGGGATGAATTGGAATGCTGACTGCATGCCAGGTTTCCTCACCTTACATCAGTGCTTGACATTACTAACTCACCTGTGGCTAAATGAGCATAAATCCTCCATACACACACTACAAAACCTTGTATCAGAGTTTTTTTTTACAGCAAGTGGGGAGGAAATGTGGAAATGTATATTTTTTAAAAAATGCCTTATAGTCTTAAAGTCTTATAGTAACGTCACTCAAACTTTTTTTGTCCATGTATTCATTCATTCATTCATCTTCTACCGCTTTATCCGATCTTCCCTCGAGTCACGGGGAGTCTGTGTCTATCTCAGGCGTCTATGGGCATTAAGGCAGGATACACCCTGGATGGAATGCCAACCCATTGCAGGGCACACACACACACACGTTCATACACTAGGGACAATTTTCCAAGGTGCCACATCAACCTACCGTGCATGTTTTTGGACCGGGGGAGGAAAGGAGGAGGAAACCGGAGAACCCGGAGAAAAACCTCCTTGAGGCACGGGGAGAACATGCAAACTCCACACACACATGGCCGAGACGGGAATCGAACCCGGACCCTGGCGGTGTGAGGCGAATGTGATAACCACTACGCCACCGTGCCCTTATTTGTCCATATAGTGTATGTGCAATACAACAAACAGAACAACCTACTTACACTATAACGTCTCTTTTTTTTGCATTGTTTGTTGCTTTCAGTTATCTCCCGATTGGCTGCTGAGATATTTTTCCGTCACTTTTTATGGGCCCAAAGTTGTGTCTACGCAAATTGCATAGTTTCAGACATACAGGAATGAATGTTTAATAAACTATAGCAAATTAATGTATAAGTATAATATCATGGTATGTAGAATGGACTAATACGCACTACCTATATGGGATATACAATGACCTAAAGACCTTTTTTATGACGTCCAGTTTAATCCGATTTAATGATCAAGGGTCGAACATAATCAGATACAAAGTGTCTTTATTATAAAAGCAAGGTCAGTTTAAGTCAGAAAATGTTTGCATGGAATAATTGAATGAAATTTGCATATATTTTAGCTGACTGTGGCAGTGTCCGGAGAAAAGTGCTGAACGGCAAAGTGGTGACATTTGGGGTTTCAGTGAATAAAGAAGCTTCAATAGGAGGTTGATTCCAAGTGGGGATTTTAACCCCTTATTTTCTTATATATATATATATATATATATATATATATATATATATATATATATATATATATATATATATACAACATTTACATTACACTGCTTAAGAAAAAAAGGAAATGATAGATGGATAGATAGATAGATAGATAGATAGATAGATAGATAGATAGATAGATAGAGGTAGATAGATAGAAGATAGATAGATAG